>JANSJP010000218.1:0-102418 GCA_024734325.1 Lactarius hatsudake | reverse complement strand
TTGGTCGACGGTGGGGTTCATTCCTTGTAGAGTCGGAACGCCCGTAAGAAGGCCTTGCTCTAGTTCTCTGACTCCGGTGAACTCGGGAGGGGGGTTTCCTCCCTAATCGTCCGTTCCCTCCAGGGGCTGGCGCTGCGGGTGCGGCTCCTCCTGGCACGGCGCCACCGCCACCGCCACCGCCACCGCCACCGCCTCCGCCACCGCCACCGCCACCGCCGCCGCCAGACGGTGGTACTGGCGCGCCACCGCTAGGCGGGTTCGGTGCTCCTCCTCCTGAGCCCGACGCTCCGGAGGATCCTCCCCCTCCACTGGTGAGGGTCGTGCTGGCTGAAGCTTGCTAAGGTTTGGGACATGACGTGAGTTCGAAAATGAGTTGTTGGGTCGATGGTGGGTAAGTTCGTTGTGGGTACAGACACACTGGGTGATGGGGCGTCGTCGTCGATGGCAATACCAGAGGTAGTTTAGTTGTAAGGGGTCCGACTCCCGAGTGCTTGGGGTACTATGCTGATGGTGTACCACTGGCCCTTCTTTGCGGAGTAATCGATATACGCCCACTGTCGTAGATCTTCGAGATAATGAACCTGTCGATATTTCTGTGTGTTGGGTGGAAGAGAAAGTATCCTTCCACTCCTTCGTGTCCTGTCAAATGACGGCTCCTTCTGACTTTATCGGAAAGCTCGTCGTCGCTGTATCTGTCGATGTATTCTGCCTGGAACTGGGATCTGGCGCGGACTGTGAAGGTTCGCCAATGTGAGAGACCTTGACTTAATGTAACGCCACCACAGACGGCCGTTAGTGTACGACGTTTTGTACCGGTCTAAGTCAAGGGATCGGAAGAGCGCGAGTCGGTTAGGACCCGTTCGATGATGCACAAGTGTCACTCGGTATCCCTGGTACGAGGCAATAGTAGAGAGGCAAGGCTCAAGCGCAAAGGCGAGCTAAAGTGAAGACTCAAGCGCAAAGGCGAGTCGAGCGTTCGTGAGGCAAAGACAATGTGGTATTACACAAGAAGTCAAGTCTACCGTACATGCTTAGGATAGGGCTGTGACTTATATACTTGTTACAGGATGTTTGTGCTACGCAAACATATGGCGCGAGTCTGGTGTAATCGTTACAGGAATCGGAACAAAGGGAATAGTCGTTATAGTACAAGGGAATCCCGCGGGGCGACGCGTGACTGAGAAATGGTCAGCGGACGAAACAGAGCGTTAAAACTGGCCATCCTATCGCCGAGGCGCAGGGCGCGGAATGGAAGCCGAGAAGCGCAAGTCATGGGAACGTATCGTAAAAGTACAGGGATCAGGAGACGCAAAGAAGGAAACCAAGACATTCGTAACAAACTGGACCCAGTACAGCAACCGCAAGACAGAGTCCCAGAAGACCTACTCCCCATCGACCCCAGTACTGGCCACCAAATGACCGCCGACGACGCAGCCCTCATGAGAGCTGTCGGCCCAGATAAACCAGACCCACCTGGAGGAGGAGGCACAGGAGGAGGCTACCCCCCACCGAAGCAGCGGAAGACACGGGGGTGGAGGAGGACCACCCGGAGGAGGAGGACTCCCCGGGGTGGGCCCCATAGGTAACCAGTCTCGACCCTTGGACAGATTACAGGGCAACCCCCCCCAGATCTTTCAACGGCGACTGCACCAAGGCCCTGCAATTCAGGGCGCAGTGGAACCTCTACCAGGGGATCAACAGCACAAGCGACATCATGCGCAACCACTACCGCCAATCACTCCTGTTCCTCAGATACATTCAAGGGGAACAGGTCAACAAATGGGTAATGTACATGACCGACGGCTCATATGCCAGATAGACTCTGGCTTCCCCAAACACACCCAACGTCTCTGGGAAGAAACCCTCCGCGCCTTTACTAGACGATTTGCCAACACCATGGAAAAAGAGCAGGCGCAAATGGAATTGCGCAAAGGCGTCCACATGAAGGATGGGGACATTGACAGCTACGTAGCAACCTTCGAAAGATTAGCCCGTCAGGCTGACTACCACCTCGATGCCCCCCAGACACTGGACTTGTTCACTGCAGGGCTACCGAGGGCCCTCTTTACCAAGGTCTATGAACCATATGACACCGGCCACATTTGAAAGCATGGAAACAGGCAGCCATGAAGAAACAACAGCAGTATATGCACCTACAGGCACGTCTTGACTCCCTTAAACCACCTGCAAAGACTACCCCACATCCTAGCCCAATGGGGGACCCCTCAAAGCAGCTGGGCACCCAGAAACCTCCCGCAATACCGTGACCCAAACGCAATGGACACCTCTGCAGACTGAGCACGGGCCCGAGGGCACAAGCGGAAGACTCCCAGGCGAGACTCATGGGAGCAGAGTTTATACTCGACCGACAAAGGCCTCCGTATCCGCCGTGCGGAGGACCAAGGGGATGCGGCAGGGGAAGGGTGTAACACCACCAGCGGGGCGACATCCAGGGTTCAAGGCACCCGCGGCAGGCTTAGCAGAAGACGACTTTGGCATTGTCGACAACGATGACAATGGAGACTGAGATCGGTCAAAGGCACACGCATGAAGTGGCGAGGCAAGAACAGTGATGCACAAGATAAGCGGAGAGGAGCTTAAGGGCAAGGCAGAGCAAGGTTCCCAAGATACTAGCTGGTATTGCTAAGTAACTCAAGTCTGGGGACTTGAGGATGAAACAGTACAGGTATATATACAAGCAGGTACATAAGGTTCATACCCAGCTAAGTCCGCTCTCTCAGGTTCTGTGGTCCGTGCGCAGACACGGAACCTTCTAGGAAGGTCACGCGGTCGATTGCGCCATCTATCGTCATCAGTCTAGGTCGGCCTAGTCTTTGGTCACGTGATCAGTGACGTCAGAGTCCAGAGCCTTCCGGAACTTCTCCCTAGCACACCTCAGGGTGCCACTGCCGGCATCCTCCGAGCTCTCCAGGCCTTGCGCCAGGTCCCCAGCAGTCGGCGTGGTCGGAGATCGTAACAAAGGGGACCCCCCGAGACGCAAGGGAAGTGATCTGCTACACCTGCAACCAAAAGGGGCACTTCAGTCATGACTGCCCACAGCACCGCTACAACGCACAAGGAAGCAGCAACAGAAGGTTCGAAACCAACTACCACACTCAAGAACCAAGGGTAGAAGCACGCGCAGCAGTTACACCACAACAACAAGCCAAAGACTGGCTACAGGGTGTCGCAGGAGTGCCGGATGAAGTAAAGGACCTGGTCCTTCAAGAACTGTGGGGAAGAGAGGATTTTCCAAACGCCTGAACCCATCGGCCTGGGTGAGGGCACTTTGTTGTAACTCTGTAATAATCACACACTACCGATCGTTGAGAATTCCAGTTTCCATCCGAACAAGTTACAACATGGCCGAAGTAAAAGCACTAGTAGACTTGGGAGCAACGGACAGCTTCATCAAACCCGCATTTGCGAAGCGAATGGGGATCGGGCTTACGAAGCTAAACACCCCCAAAAAGATATGGAACATCGATAAATCCGAGAATAAGGCAGGACTAATCACACACTGCGCAGATCTCAACGTACAAACCAAGGGGACCAACAAAGTAATGCGCTTCCTAATCACCGACACAGGAGATGAAGACATCATCCTCGGATACCCCTGGCTGGCTGCATACGAACCCCAGATCAGCTGGCAACACACCGTCATCAAGGAGGACGCATACCCAGTAGTAATCCGAACAACACGCCCCGAGAATCAGGGGGTAACCATCACGTTTGCCCCTACCGAATCCACCGAATTCACTGATGAAAAAAAACTGCGGGCGGTGCACGAGCTATCGCAGGACTGGGAACGTCAGGGTGCGCACCCTGGCCACTGACCTAGCCATACAGGCCCAACAATACACTGATAACATAATGATTCCAGAGGAGTACTCCGACTTTGCTGAAGTATTTAGCGAGAAGGAATCCCACCGATTCCCACCTACACGACCCTGGGACCACACCATCAAATTTACGAAGAACGCCCCGGTGGCCATCGAATGCAAGATCTACCCCATGTCACACGACAAAGACAACGCACTCCGGAAGTTCCTCGACGAACAACTGCAAAAGGGATACATCTGTCCATCCAAATCCCCTTATGCGTCCTCATTCTTCTTCGTCAAAAAGAAAGATGGGAAGCTCAGGCCAGTCCAGGACTATCGAAAGATCAACTCGTTCACCGTACGTAACCAATACCCACTGCCCCTTATACAGGATCTCATCACGGACCTGGGGAACGCGGACATCTATACCAAGCTCGATGTCTGCTGGGGATACAATAACGTACACATCAAGGAGGGCGACGAAGAAAAGGCGGCCTTCAAAACCCACTATGGCTTCTTCGAGCCGTTGGTCATGCCATTCGGCCTCACTAATGCACCCACCACCTTCCAGGCGATGATGGACTACGCCTGCGGCCCCACTATCCTCAAGCACAAGGCACTGGGCACCACCATCCGGGTGTACATAGACGACGTCGCCATTGCCTCTCGAAATGGCAGAGCCAGCCACATCGCTGCGGTACGTGACATACTCCAAGTTGCCAAAGACCTCGACTTGTACTTTAAACCAGAGAAATGCGTCTTCGGCGCTTTGTCTATCGATTACCTGGGGGTAATCCTTGAAAAGGGGGTGACTCGTATGGACCCCATCAAGGTCACCGGTATCCGCGACTGGCCAACCCCTACCACAGTCAAACAGGTCCGATCTTTTCTCGGTTTTCTGCAACTTCTACCACCTCTTCATCAAGGGATTCGCCACACACGCCCGACCCCTGAACAGACTAACACAAAAGGTCGCCGAGTGGCATTGGGGACAGGACGAGGACAATGCCTTTGCAAAGTTAAAAACCCTGGTCACAAGCGAACCGGTACTGGCACACCCGAACAACCAGGAGCAATTCGAACTGGAGGTGGACGCTTCCGGCTTTGTGGTGGGTGCCGTACTCTTACAACGCAAAGAGGATGGCAAACGACACCCCATAGGTTACTACTCTGCCACCCTCAATGAAGCAGAACGAAACTACAACATCTATGACCTCGAACTGCTGGCCATCGTTAAAGCCTTCTGCCACTGGCAACCCCTGCTTGCGGGATCCCCCCACAAGATCAAGGTGTTCTCAGACCACCTCAACCTGCAGTACTGGAGATCCCCACAACGAATAAGCAGACGCATCGCAAGGGAAGTATTGGAGCTCTCTGAATATGACTTCGAGATTCATCACATCAAGGGCACCGCGAACGGGAGAGTGGACGCACTCTCTCAGAGACCAGACTACAACCGCGGGGACGACAACAACAAGGACATAGTGGTTCTCCCTGATGCGCTCTTTGTACGGGCTACACGAGTCGAGACTATAATGCCAACCACTGCGACCATCAAACCCAAAGAGATGGAACAACCAGACGCGACGTATCACCAAGACGAAGATTACCTCCGCCCTTGGATAGACGCACACCGACTGAAGAAGGTCGAAGGCACTTGGTACAAGGATGGAAGACGAGTAGTGACAGGCGGATTATACGACAAGAGAAGTATCATCTCTGCCCACCATGTACCTCCAGTTTACGGCCACCCAGGCATCAACAAGACCTCGCAACTGGTAGGGCGCTCCTACTGGTTGTCATGGACGCGTATTATTTTCCTTATTTTTGCGTATTTTTACGCATTTATTTGGTGAAGATATAAAGGGCCAAAGTACTGATACAAGTTAGTCACACGGGCTGCCACCCATGTGCACGTGATCGTGGGACAAGAGTCCCTTATACGTTTAGTTAGTTCTTGATTGGATGGAAGGAAATGGAAGACTCTAGAAGGATCTAGAATGTACATACGTCATGATTAGTAGTATACGCTTACTCGCTGTATTAGGTTTTACTCAGCAAGTGGAGCCGCTCGTAAGCGCGATGACATGCGCATCAGTCAGCACAATAAGACGCGCTATTAATAGACACGACACGTCAGCTCCTGAGTCAGGAAGTCTTACTGTACACTTAGTAATAGTGTTCGGACTCAGTTCAAGCTCAGCTGTAGTAGCGTATATAAACCCTCCTGTAGCGTCCTGAGTGGAACCAACTTGTCCTCTTGGTTCTCCACTCAGGTGCGTATTCCCTTGTACTTCTCACTCCATCAATCTGAACTGGTCCTCTTGGTTCTCCACTCAGTGTGCTGCCGTGTGATATCTGTGGTTGGAGACTTGTATAAAGTCTTATACGTTCCACGCCCTCCACGTCGACTGCACATCTAGCGCGTGACTTGTCTCCGCGTTAAGTTGGGTGTGTTACTGGTTCAGTTCACTTTACCCTCGCCTTGCTTAACGTAGCGCGGCAGTCGCACTGCTACATTAGGACAAGTTCCTTTTCAACTCCTGAGCCCCGTTACACTCACCAGTTTCTACTACTCCTTAGATGGTTGACGACCATCAGTCCCATGTGTTATCTACCTCATCCTTTGCCTGGGGAAGTCCGTAAGCAGAATCTGCGCTATTGTGGTACAACTCTAGTGTCCGTAAAGTCGGCATAGATTGTGCTTGCCTATAGGCGTTCCATCTGAGTTCAGTGGAACGTTTGGGTACCCTCTGCAGAACTGGTCACCACGCCAGATAAGCTGCAGTTGGACAAAAAGCCAGCCAGGCCTAGCCTGCGACAGCTGTACACGTACCAACCAGAAAAGTTTGAGAGCACTTCGGCGTGAGAGGCAGCCAACAGGTCGAGAAGACTGCGGCAGACAGCCTTGTAGCTCTACACATACCCCTACCCCACTCCTGAGTGTTCCGTTATCGCCGCAGCCTCACGCAGTGTGAAACAATCACTGTGTATTGGTCTTGCTTGATCGGACTCTCCCATCATCTTCGAGTTAGTGTTTCGCGCTCGTCGTATCACGTCGTCACTCAATCCACCCATCCCCACACACGTTAACACACTGCCTCATCTATTCAAGAACGTCCGCACCCGTCTACGCCGTCTCTTTAGGAGGAGACAAGCTTCTATCACACCACCTCAGACCCAAGCCTCTGCCTCGGCATCGCTTCACGTCCACCAGGATCCCCAGTCTGAACAAGACCGGATTCCTTCTCCCATCTTTACATCTCACTCCCACACATTAACGGCCGAGTCGTTCCACTCCACTCACTCCTCCTCCAACGAGACACTCGCCCAGTCAGGCGAAAGCTTCGTAGACGAAGACGGTGTCAACGTCCGAGTTCAGACATTTCAGTTAGAAGATCCCCCACGCAACCTCACCGAACAATACATTCAGGCAATCTATCACGAACCCGGTTTTGTCAACGGCCTACTCGAATTGTACGGCCTCGAGTACCTAGTAGACGGTACCAACTTCACTGTCCCAGAGCTTGTAGCAGCAGCCGCAGCTCTAATCCCAAATCTCCCTCCGCCCCCTCACTCCGAACGTGGCTCCTCGCAAGGGGAAACAAACAGCTTGTCTAGCACAAGCTCAGTATCCTCAAGGAGCTCGCTCGAAATACACCCTCCCTCCTCCCACTAAACGAGAGAAACAGTTCATCTCTCGCATAGAAGACTGGGACGAGATCTCGCCAGACGAACAATTACTCTTATTAGAGAATTTTCGAAAGGCACAAGACAAGGCGGACAGAGAAGAAAGACAAAGACAGTTAGAAGACATGAGTCAACCCGGAAGTTCGACTACCCCCGCTGCCCCCGCTCCACCACCTACCCTTGATGACTGCCTAGCACTCATCAACCAACTGGGCCTTGCTATGGGCCAACTTGTGCAACAGGTCGCAGACCTAACAACGCAAGTAACCATAAGCTTGAGTCGCCCCTCGTCCAGAAAACAGAAGGAAGTAGTGGCCCGTCCCAAAGCCTGGGATGGGAAAGGCAACTCTACAGATGCCCATCACTTCCTGGCCGCTTTCCGCAACTGGGCAGGATCAGCAGGGGATGCCATGAATACGTGGGACGCCACCACAAGCACCTGGTACACAGATGAACACCGCTGGATAGCGGCTGTTCTTAATTTGATGGAAGGAGACGCGAAAACCTGGGCCCTTCCATATCTGGAGGAGGCCAATTCAGGTGGAACCCCCTTCGGCGGAACCTTCGTGGGATTTGTCAAGGAGTTCAACCGCAGGTTCAGCCCCCTTGACGTGCAAGAGATAGCACGAGAGGAACTCAAAAAGACAAAGCAAGGAAAGAAGCCAGTCTCGGAATACATGTCGGTATTCGAGCAGTACTCAGGACAGACAGGGTGGTCCAAGGAGGACCTTCGCACCCGGTTCTACGATGGGCTCAACGAGGACATCAAGGACGTCCTAGCCTGGTCAGAAAAGCCTTACAAGACCTACGAAGAGCTCAAGCAGTCGGCGCAAACCATTGATCAGCATATGCGCCAGCGAAGAGCTGAGAAGTCTGGGAAACCGACTTTGTCAAACCAAACCTCGTCCCCCGACCCTAACACCATGCAAGTAGACGCCACACGTCAGCAGGGCAACCAGAAGAAAGGGGACATATTCAAAACCAAGGCTGAATACCAGAGCTGGATGAAGGGGAAGTGTTACGGGTGTGGATCACCCGACCATGTCAAAAAGGATGGAAACCACGAGCGGGACATATGCAATCACTGCCAAAAGGTTGGACACAGGTCCACCGTCTGTCAGCTCAAGAAAATGGGGAAACCAGGGAAGGCCAAAGTGGCGGCCACTACCACGGAATCCCTGAGCCCACCATCCTCGTCAAGTACTGCGGTAGCTGCCGCTTCACCAAGCACCACTCCGGCAAAGACGTCACAGGCAGACGTAGCCAAATTGATGGAGATGGTAACCCGCCAGCAAGAGCAGTTGGAAGCTCTCAAGGTAGCTTTTTGATTAAGGGGTCGCGTGTAGCTGCGACCGGCCCCTCAACAGTAGATGAGACGGACTTATGTACCTGTACCATATGTTCTCGTGTTTCGGACTCATTTCCTGTAATTCGTACTCACACAATTTCTGCCTGTAAGTTAGATAGTAGTGTCGGTTCCGTTTCTTGTCTTCCCGGTCCCTCTACATTTACATCTGCCTCGGAGATGAACAATACTAGTAGTGTTTCTGTTGCTCCACTTCTTTTCGAAGCAGCGCCGCACGTGATGATTTCTGATGCAGCACTATCTTCAACTATTATTCCCAAAACAAAGGATAAAAAATCACACTTTCATATTTCCGTGTATTTAAAAGGACGTCATTGTACTGTAAAAGTAGCAGCAATGGTAGATTCTGGGGCAACTTCGTTGTTCCTAGACAAGAAGTACGCTGACCGCCATAAGATGTTGCAGGTTCCTCTAGAGCATCCCATCACCCTATATAACATCGATGGAACGCTCAATGAAGCAGGCAGTATCACCCATAAAGTTCGACTCACTCTGAAAGTCGGCCCCACTGAAGATAGTCATGACTTCCTAGTCACTTCACTGGGCCCAGAGGATGTCATATTGGGACTGCCATGGCTAAGACTGAGGAACCCCAACATAGATTGGCAGGAAGGCACCATGCGCCTCAACTCAACTGCTGAAACAGCGCAACCAGAGTTGGAGGTAGAGGTGACGCGCATCATGGCGAACCGCATGGAACGCCGCCGTCTCCTTGCGGAGAAAGTGCTCGATATGGCCCAAGACGAAGTGTTCTGTTTAGCAGGCTTCACATATTCTCAACAAATCGCCGAGAAAGCCACAGCCGCTAAACCTAAGAAAACCTTCGAAGAAATGGTGCCAGAGCACTACAGAGACTTCGCAAAAGTATTCTCTGAGGAGGAATCCCAGAGGCTTCCTGAGCATCAACCATGGGACCACGCCATAGACCTAGAGCCAGATGCAGTCAAGCACTGGAAGGTCAAGTCATATCCCATGTTGGTTAATGAGCAAGAGGAGTTGGATAAATTCTTGGAAGAGCACATTTCC
Organism: Lactarius hatsudake; assembly: GCA_024734325.1. Lineage (NCBI taxonomy): Eukaryota > Fungi > Basidiomycota > Agaricomycetes > Russulales > Russulaceae > Lactarius > Lactarius hatsudake. The sequence continues at coordinate 92,512 of JANSJP010000218.1, read as the reverse complement.
AAAGGATATCTGGTCCCATCAAAGTCACCGATGGCTTCACCAGTATTCTTTATAAAGAAGAAAGATGGAAAGTTACGTCTAGTGCAGGACTACAGGCGGCTCAATAAGATTACCATCAAAAACCGCTATCCACTTCCACTCGCAGCCGACATCATTAACCGGTTGAAGGGAGCCAAGTACTTCACCAAATTCGACGTTAGATGAGGTTATCATAACATTCGCATCAAACCTGGTGATGAATGGAAAGGTGCAATAGTCACAAACCACGGCCTGTTTGAGCCAAAAGTAATGTACTTCGGCATGACCAACAGCCCGGCCACCTTTCAAGCCCTCATGAACGCCGTTTTTGCCGATCTAATCGCCTCAGGAGAAGTCGCAGTCTACATGGATGATATCCTCATCTATAGCCAAGACCTGGAGCACCACCATCAGATAGTGCGAGAAGTGCTCAGACGTCTCAGAGACTACGACCTCTATCTCAAACCTGAGAAGTGCGAGTTTGAAAGGCAAGAAATGGAGTACCTAGGGATGATCATCCGTCCCGGAGAAGTGCAGATGGACCCTGGCAAGGTCTCTGCAGTAAGGGAGTGGCCAACACCTACAACGCTTAAAGAGGTCAGAGCATTTGTTGGGTTCGCCAACTTCTATCGTCAGTTCATTAAGGACTTCGCGGCCATTGCCCAACCCTTACATGACCTTACGAAGAAGGATACTCCATGGCACTGGCATTCGGAGCAGCAGGCTGCATTCGATAAGCTTAAGGAGCATTTCGTACAAGAACCTATCTTAAAGGTGTACGATCCAAACCTCCCCACGCGCGTCGAAACCGATGCCTCTGGATTTGCTACTGGCGGGATACTCACTCAAAAGTACCCAGATGGTCTTTGGCACCCAGTCGCGTATCGCTCTGAGTCTATGAGCAAAGAAGAACGCAACTATGAAATCTACGACAGAGAAATGCTCGGCTTAATCCGCGCCTTAGAGGACTGGAGACACTTCCTCGAAGGCATCTCCTTTGAAGTGATCACCGACCATAAGAATATGGAATGGTGGGCAAGCATGAAAGACTTAAATCGCCGGCAAGCTCACTGGGCGTTATATTTAAGTCGCTTCGCCTTCAAAATCACTTACAAAAAAGGAGACTCTATGCAAGCCAATGCATTAAGTAGATTCTCAAAAGACCATGTCAAAGACAGTGAGGATAACCGCCAGGTTCAGGTTTTACAACCTAAGCATTTCCTCAACGCCGCCCAAGCCCACTTCCGCCCAGAAGTGGATTCCCTAGGCAGTCGCATTAAACTCGCGTCTATAAGAGAAGCCGAAGTCATAGAGGGTCTTAAAAATTTACAAAAGACCGCTCCTAAGGCTCTTACAGACGGAGTCGCGCTGTGGGAAGAAGAAGACGGTTTCGTTTATCATAGAGGAAAGCTCTATGTACCCAACGACCGTGCCCTGCGAAGAGACATGGTAAAGTCATGCCACGACTCGATCACCACAGGACACCCAGGTAAAAATGGAACTATCGAGCTAGTCAGTCGCTATTACTGGTGGCCACGCATGGCAGGCTTCATTGCCTCATACGTAGAAGGATGTGATTGATGCCAACGTTATCGCAAAGATCTACACCCCAAAGCTACTATTCAGCCGCAAGAAGTACCTGAAGGTCCATGGCAGCTAGTCGGCGTCGATCTAATCGGCCCACTGCCAATGTCACGTGGAAAGGACATGATCCTTAACATAGTGGATCATTATACAAAACAGATCCATCTATTTCCAGTGACTTCTCAGATTACGGCTGATGGGGTAGCATCCATCTACTTTGAGCAAGTCTTTCCCTTGCACGGGATTCCTCGAAAGATCATCAGTGATCGAGGACCCCAGTTTGCTGCAAGAAGCATGCGGGCACTCTATAAGCGACTAGGGATAGACGCAGGTCTTACCACCGCCTATCACCCTCAAGCTAATGGACAAGTAGAGCGCAAAAACCAAGAAGTAGAAGTCTACTTGCGCTTGTTCATTAGCAAGAGGCAGGATGATTGGGCTGACCTGCTCCCTACAGCGGAATTCGTGGTCAATAGCAGGCTCAACTCTGCAACGGGTCATACACCCTTCGAGCTGTTATACGGCTACACGCCAGACTTCACAATTCCTGCTGGTAGGCCTACGGGTATTCCAACGCTCGATAAGCGTCTCCAGAACTTAGTTTCCACAAGAAAGGATGCAGAGGCTGCTCTACGCCTAAGTAAACAGTGAATGCAGACAGACGTTGAACAAAGACATAAGCCATACGTCTTCAACGTCGGGGATAAAGTCTGGTTGCAAGCTAAGCAAATAAAGATTCACCAGCAGTCGTCCAAATTAGGACCGAAGCAACTAGGCCCATTTGAAGTCACTAAAGTCCTAAGTGACGTCGATCACAAGCTTGCACTCCCCCCTGCATTACGGATCCATGATGTATTTCATGTAGACCGCCTCTCCCCTTACAAGGGAAACAAAGTTAATGGGCTTTTGCCACCTCCACCAGACCCCGTCACAGTCGAAGGCGAGGAAGAGTACGAAGTCGACCACATAAGAGACAGCAGACTCTTTGGTCGTACTCTTAAGTACCTCGTTCGCTGGAAGGGTTACGGTGAAGGCGAGGACACTTGGGAGCCAGCCAAGAACCTAGCTCATGCCCCGGAGAAAGTACAGGAGTTCCACTCCTTAAACCCGGGCGCACCTAGAAAGATAGCGGCTCTCATATACGCGTCCTTGCCTTGGCAAGCTTCTCATCAGTACACAGAGGCCAACACGGACGTCGACCCTTGAGAAGGGGGGTGATGTCATGGACGCATATTATTTTCCTTATTTTTGCGTATTTTTACGCATTTATTTGGTGAAGATATAAAGGGCCAAAGTACTGATACAAGTTAGTCACATGGGCTGCCACCCATGTGCACGTGATCGTGGGACAAGAGTCCCTTATACGTTTAGTTAGTTCTTGATTGGATGGAAGGAAATGGAAGACTCTAGAAGGATCTAGAATGTACATACGTCATGATTAGTAGTATACACTTACTCGCTGTATTAGGTTTTACTCAGCAAGTGGAGCCGCTCGTAAGCGCGATGACATGCGCATCAGTCAGCACAATAAGACGCGCTATTAATAGACACGACGCGTCAGCTCCTGAGTCAGGGAGTCTTACTGTACACTTAGTAATAGTGTTCGGACTCAGTTCAAGCTCAGCTGTAGTAGCGTATATAAACCCTCCTGTAGCGTCCTGAGTGGAACCAACTTGTCCTCTTGGTTCTCCACTCAGGTGCGTATTCCCTTGTACTTCTCACTCCATCAATCTGAACTGGTCCTCTTGGTTCTCCACTCAGTGTGCCGCCGTGTGATATCTGTGGTTGGAGACTTGTATAAAGTCTTATACGTTCCACGCCCTCCACGTCGACTGCACATCTAGCGCGTGACTTGTCTCCGCGTTAAGTTGGGTGTGTTACCGGTTCAGTTCACTTTACCCTCGCCTTGCTTAACGTAGCGCGGCAGTCGCACCGCTACACTGGTGGCCAAACCTCCGCCAGGACGTACTGGACTATGTCAAGGGATGTGCCGAGTGCCAGAGGCACAAGGCGAACAACCAACCAACCCAAGCACCACTTTCTCCAATCTACCCAAACCCTGAAGCACTCCCTTTCGAAACTATTGCACTCAACTTCATCACCAAACTACCGCTGTCACAAGGATTCGACTCCATCCTCACCGTCACCAACCATGACTGCACAAAGGCAGCCATCTTCATCCCATGTAATGAGGAGATCATGGCAGAAGGAACTGCTGCCCTATCCGCTAAGCACATCTTCTTACGATTCAGACTACCCACCAAGGTGATCAGCGATAGGGACCCACGCTTTGCATCCAACTTTTTGCGCGAGCTATGCAGCATCCTAGGGATCTCACAGAATGTCTCCACTGCCTACCACCCGCGGATGGATGGACAATCCGAACGGACAAATCAATGGCTGGAACAGTACCTCCGGTTCTGGACTAACGAACGGCAAGATAACTGGGCGACGTATCTCCCTATAGCGGAATTCACGCACAACAACTGGCCCCATGAGACCACAAGGAAGTCCCCCTTCTACCTCTTAATGGGGTACAACCTGCACGCTGATTGGATCAATAGGCCATTGCCCATACCACAAGTGGCACTACGAATCGATCAATTCCGAGAAGCGAGGGCTGAAGCCAAAGCACTCCTCATCAAGGCACAAAAGTCATGGGTCAAGCACAAAGATACGCCCAAGTACAAGGAAGGCAACCTCGTGTGGCTCAAAGGACACCACCTATGCACCAACCAACCAACTGCGAAGCTTGCGCCCAAGAGACACGGCCCCTTTAGGGTAACACAGGTGATGTCCCCAGTCAATTACCGCCTGGAACTTCCCACGCAGTGGAGCATCCACCCGGTATTCCACACAGATCTTCTCACCAGATATCACGAGACTGTGACGCATGGGCCTAACTACCAGCGCCCACCTCCAGACTTGGTAGACGGCGCGGAAGAATACGAGGTCGAGAAGATTCTAGACTCGCGAAGATTCAGCAGAACTCGGAAGCTTCAATACCTTGTGAAATGGAAGGGGTACCCCGACTCGGAGAACCAGTGGGTCGACCGGAGCAAAGTGTTCGCTGACCAGGCCATTCGAGACTTCAAGGCGCTCAACCCCCTGTGTGAAATACATTTAAAGGGGGCCCAGGACGAGCTAAGTCCCACAGCAACCTCTGCTACATATATTCATCCTGCCTTCATTTGCACCATGTCCTCTTGCTCGCTCCCCTCGCAATCTACCATCAACACTGTGGTCGAAGCCCTTGTCACCACCCATGGGCCAGCCACCCGCAAGGACGCCATCGCCATCCTCCGAGCATTCCCCAACCCCACTATCGAAGGAGTGGCCGACTCCCCCGAAGCGCAACCTATCACCTACGAAGCGGGGGTCGGCGAAGAAGAAGAACACACCATACTCGAGGGCCAGGCCACAAGTGGCCTCATTCAACACCCTCATGGACATGGTCACGCTGAACCTGTCCAGATACCACACCAAATTCGGGCCGATACGGCCGTGGAAGGAAATAGTCAAGGAGTGGAGGGACAAGCAATTATGGAGGGCACAACTGCGAATGCAGCAGCTGTGACACAGGAGGCTGCTGACGACGAATGGGGGGTCGATGAGGACGCAGATAGGGACTACCCAGCTACGCACCCTCACATTCTCTTGACCACCGACACTGACAACCCCCGCGAGACCCCCTACTCCGTCAACACCAACGGCTCCCTGATGTACAAACAGGACCTTGGAGTGATGGGCGGACTCACTCATCAGTCCCTTGCCTTCGTCAACACCCGCACCCCCACTGGCTTCACGCGTAATGCCAGCGCGGACTATCTCCCCTTCCGCATTGTCTCCCCTGATGGGGTTGAGCGCGAAGCCCGCTACCACCAGGTCATTATGGGACCTGACCCTATGGTGGTAGGTATCATTGACAAGTCCGACAAGGTCTACATCCGTCCCCTCTACGCAGCGCCCCGCTACAACTATGGGGGCAAGCCGCTCTACCAGAATGAGGACATGGTCCTCTTCACCAAGGGCTTCGAGGACTGGGCACGCGTCAACCGCTGCCTCAACTCACTCCACGATTTCTCCCTGACAGGCGAGGTCACCCACTACCGTGCTGCTGACCGAGAGCTGCAGCGCCTCAACCAGCGGATCGACGACCTCATCGCCGCCGTTGGGGAGATACAGGGGAAGGTGGCAGCGAGCTGACGTCGGTTGGAGATGGCCAACGTGCTGGAGCGCATTGAGGATGAGGCCTGAACCACGGTGGACTATGAGCTGACGAAGAAGAAGACACACAGAGGACGGAGAGGAGCGGCGCAGGCGACGCACACAAGGATCTTATATGAGGAGGAGGGGTTTGGAGCGTCAGGGTGTTGCACCTGAGAGAGGGGTGATGTCACGATCGGACTCATCAGTACAGACTGCGGACTCGTGGGGTTCTGACTACCCTAGTATTAGTCAGGGACAGTTGTATCAGTCAGCCTCAGGAGGAGTATCACATGTATAGTGTATTGGACTTGACTCACACCTAGGACAGCCGTAGTAGGGTTCAAGCTATTATCGCTACTGGGTACCTTATGTTTAGGAGGAGCTTCAAAGCTCCTCGTCAATTGTATATCTACCGGACAGTGCGAAGGCCATGCTCCTCAGCTTGGTCTTCTTGAATCACCAGTCACGAGTCCCCCGCTCCTCTTAATCGCCTGCCTTGTTCTCTCTCTTTGTCTCTTGGTGCGTCTGGCCTTGATCAGGCAGATAGCACAGCAACATATACGCCTGGTGGACTTCACCCCAGTGCTGTGGATGATTGCGTTCCTACTACAGATGTGTATCTATTTCTGCTAAGTCGCCTTACGTTTATTCGAGCCACTGTGGTCACGCTCAAGTCGAGCACGTTAGGACGGGCCTAACACAACACATCCATGACCAGGAATTGTTAGCAGTCGTCAAAGCCCTGCGCGCATGGCGCACATACCTAGTCGGCTCCCCCCATAAAATAATCATCCACACCGACCACACCAATCTCCAGTATTGGAAGGAGCCTAGAAAAATCAGCCGACGAGTGGCACGTGAATTCCTGGAGCTCTCGGAGTACAACTTCCTCCTAAAACATGTCTCCGGAGTTAGGAACAGTCACGCAGACGCCCTGTCACGAAGAGCAGACTACGCAGCCCACGAAGAGGACAACAATGACATTATTGTCCTCCCTGCAGAACGCTTCCTTCGAGCAATGGAAATGTCTATGCACGATATGGACATTTGGACCCAGATATTGCAAAACCTCGATGAGAAGGATGTATTGCGATGGGTCGAGCCCCATAACCTGAAGAAGGTGGGGGGGCTGTGGTGGAAGAACAACGTGTTAGTTGTCGTGGGCAACAACGACCTTAAACGGGGGGTAATCACCTTTTTCCACGATACACCAGCCATGGGCCACCCTGGGATTGCGAACACCTACGAACTATTACGATGCGACTACTGGTGGCCCAACATGCGTAAAGACATAGAAGACTACGTCAAAGGATGCGCAACATGTCAGGCAAACAAGATTAACCCTCACCAACAAAAGCCACATTTATTCCCCATTACTACAGACCCAAACGCCGAACCATTCGAAGTCGTCGCCATGGATTTCATTACCAAACTCCCTCCATCAAACGGATATGACTCCATACTCACCATTACCGACCACGACTGCTCGAAAGCCTCGATCTTCATCCCTTGTAACGAGTCGATCACCGCAGAAGGAGTAGCGCAGCTCTACCTCCATCATGTATACCCACATTATGGCATCCCTCAGAAAATCATTACAGACTGAGACCCCCGATTCACCTCCACCTTCATGACTAATCTCTGTAAAGTCCTGGGCATTTGCCAGAACATATCTTCTGCCTACCATCCTCAACCGATGGACAATCAGAACAAACAAACCAGTGGCTAGAACAGTACCTCCGGCACTGGAGCAATGTGCAGCAGGACAATTGGGCCGAGGCCCTACCAGTCGCCCAATTTGCGCACAATGCCTGGCCTAACAGCGACTACAAAGGAATCGCCTTTCTCGCTGATCATGGGATGGGAACCACGTACCATGTGGACGCCAAAACCCACCTCATCCCCATCTGTTGAACAGCTGCCTGGAAGAGATGGTCATCAGACAGGCAACACGCGCAAGACTGTATCAAACATGTGCAAGAACTGATGGGAAGATGGGGAAAGACACGGTTTATCCCCTATCAAGAGGGCGCAATGGTCTGGTTAGAGGGCACGAACCTCCGGACCTTTTACCCCACCGCAAAGCTCACTCCGAAGTGTCACAGGCCCATTCCAAGTGAAACAAGTTCTTTTGGACATCTCATACGAACTAGAACTTCCGAACACATGGAAGATACATCCGGTCTTCCATGCAAACCTCCTCACACCTGTATAAGGAAATGGAGCCTGCATGGTGCAAACTTCACTGCGCCCACCTCTGGACCTGGTTGACGGGGAAGAAGAATTCGAAGTGGAGCGCATTCTGCAGTCCTGATCCCATGGACGAGGGCGCAAACTTCAATTCCTTGTCCAATGGAAGGGCTTCCTGATAAGCGATAGCACGTGGGAATCCCTTGAGAATGTCCGACATGCACCCGACCTCATCGCTGACTTCTATCACCTAAATCCTACCACCAAAGGGGCTGGATGAAAGGTATAAAACGCACTCCATCAACACCACACACGCCCTGTCCCCCTTTCGAGCTCTACCATGACTACTACTCCGATTGTCTCTACCATTCAAACCCGCCGCCCAGTCAAGATCATTCTTGAAAATCTAACCGTTCCCTCACAGGACCTTGGTGTCCCCTCTGAGCCCGAGGGTCGCACGCCATACTACTGTCATCCCTGATTCCCCTCCCCTTCCCGTCCTGGCACTCACCACCTCTGCTCTCGCTGCACTAGTTGAAAAGCCTGAGTCGCCTGCTCCATCACCCAAATCTCCCGAACCACCACAACCTATGCCCATCATCATCCCCTTTTCCGTCGACACGCCAGTCACAGTCCATGTCCCTGCCACGCCTACCTACCCACCCGAAACCACTGTCCCCCTGACCCCACCACCATTGTCACCCCCCGCTGTCCTCGCTGCCCACATCCCGATCCCACCATTCCCCGCTGGAATGGACCATACTTTTACACCTATCCCTCAGACTCAGATAGTCGAACCCGACCCTGCTCTTGCCCTCCTAGACGATGAGGAGGACAAGGAGAACAGCGACCCCGGCATCCCCTTCGTTCTCAATGACCCCACCTCTCTTACATTTTTCCCGCTCCTAGTTGGGGAGATGGGCACCACTAAACAGACAGCGCAGTACATCTACTACCCCCATAACTATCAGGAGGTCGTCAGGGACCATGGGGAGAGGCCACCCCTGCTACGCCTCACAGGTCTTTCTCAATGAGGTCTACATCGGCCAGCTGGCACAGCACATCACAGACAACCAGCTAAATATGTTCCATCCCCACGATCCCCGTGCCATCGTCCTCAATGAAGTCTTGATCGAGCTTCATAACCCCCGTCTCCATGCCGATATCTCTCGCCTTCAAGAATGCCTCACGTGCCAGGGACACGATCTGCACTCGCCAGTCAGACCTTTGGCGACTGGAGACGGAGTTGACGCGGGATCAGTTCCATCTAGATATGGACTTCTCGTCGGTCCAGAAGCATCTTCAGTACGCTCGAGCCATCCCCCTCATTGCCAACAAGTATGCCGAGCTCAATGCGAAGCCAGTGCATCCCTGAGGCTCCCCAGAGCCCATCCCCTTCACCCCCCGCAATGCGGGACCCAGTGAGATGCCCTGTCTCCACGGGGAGGGTAGCGGGTGCAAGCACAAGTGCTTCCAGTGTATGTCCACAGAACATCTGGTGGCTCAGTGCCTGGAGCGATGGGCTAGGGAGCCTGTGCCAGTGGTGTGGGAGTTGGGCCCATAGGTTGGATGTCTGTCTCATCCATCGACTCTCCCCCATGACACCCGCGCACGTGGACCTGGACACTCGCCCTAGGTGATGCGGAAAGTGTTTATGGTACAATGCCACTCACGAGGAGATAAAATGTCCTATGTATGAGATGTGCTGGGACTGTGGAGAGAGAGGGTGATTCATGTTTCTATGACGACACACATGCCCGCGTACCCCATCCCCCATACCGGCCAACATTCCCGCCGAGGAGGACTATGCCTACACCAGCGACTAGTCAAAGTTGTGGTGACTTCGATTCTGACAGGGGGGTAATGTCACGATGTTCATCCGCTATACGTCTTCTCCCTGCTTCCTTATCTTGCTCCACATGTTCATTGTACTTTTATGATACGATCTGACAGTTCGTGCTTCCTGGCTTCCATCTTGCGCCTTGTGCCTCGGCGATAGGATGGCCAGTTTTATGCTCCGTTTCGCCTGCTGACCATTTCTGAGGCGCGCGTCGCCCCGCGGGATTCACTTGTACCATATCCGATCTCTCCCTTTGTTTACACTTTAGGACTCTTGACTCAGGATTGTGCCATGTGTTTGTGTACCACAAACATCCTGTACTAGTATATAAGTCGCGTCCTGCCTAGCTTGTACGGTAGACTTGACTTCTTGTGTAATACCACATTGTCTTTGCCTCATGAACGACCCTTGACTCGCCCTTGCACTTGAGTCAACACCTTCGCTCACCTTTGCGCTCGAGCCTCGTCCTTCTACTATTATCCTTGGTTCCAGGGAAACCGAGCGATACTTGTTCATCATCGAACTGAGTCTTAACCGACTCACGCCTTTCCGATCCCGTTGACTTAGCACGGTACACGCCATACCTAACGCCCCTGTGGTGGCGTTACATCACACCCTATCTAGCTTGTATGGTAGACTTGACTTTTTGTGTAATACCACATTGTCTTTGCCTCACGAACGACCCTTGACTCGCCGTTGCGCTTGAGTCTACACTTTCGCTTGCCTTTACACTTGAGCCTCATCTGTCTACTATTGTCCTCAGTCCCAGGGAGGCTGAGTGATACTTGTGCATCATCGAACTGAGTCTTAACCGACTCGCGCCTTTCCGATCCCATTGACTTAGGATGGTACATGTCGTACCTAATGCCCCTGTTGTTACGAACTATCTTGGCTTCCTCCTTTGCGTCTCTCAACTCCGGTACTTTTACGATATGTTCCTATGACTTGTACTTCTCGGCTTCCATTCCGCGACTTGCGCCTCGGCGATAGGATGGCCAGTTTTACGCTTTGTTTCATCCGCTGACCATTTCTCAGTCACGCGTCGCCCCGCGGGATTCCCTTGTACCACATATGACTATTCCCTTTATTCCGGTTCTTGTACACCTATGTCATACTTGCGCCATATGTTTGTGTAGTACAAACATCCTGTAACAGTATATAAGTCGCGCCCTACCTAGCATGTACGGTAGACTTGACTTCTTGTGTAGTACCACGTTGTCTTCGCCTCACGAACGACCCTTGACTCGCCTTTGCGCTTGAGTTCACACTTTAGCTCGCCGTTGCGCTTGAGCCTTGCCCCTTTACTATTATCCTCGGCTCCAGGGAAGCCGAGCGATACTTGTGCATCACCAGACTGAGCTTTAACCAGCTCGCGCTTTTCCAGTCCCGTTGACTTAACGCGGTACACGTCGTACCTAACGCCCCCGTGGTGGCGTTACATTAAGTCAAGTCTCTCACAGTGGCGAACCTTCATAGTCGCGCCAGATCCCAGTTCCAGGCAGAATACATTGACAGATACGGTGACGACGAGCTTTCCGATAAAGTCAAAGGAGCCGTCGTTTGGAAGGAACACGAAGGAGTGGAGGGATACTTTCTCTTCCACCCTAACACCCAGAAATATCGACAGGTCCACTACCTCGAAGAACTACGACAGTGGGCATACATTGACTACTCCGCAAAGAAAGGCCAGTGGTACACTATTAGCATAGTACCTCAGGCACTCGGAGTTGGGCCCCTCACAACTCACACTACTTCTGGCATTGCCGTCGACGACGATCCCCCATCACCTAGTGTCTCGGTACCAACGACAAACTTACCCAACCCAACAATACATTTCCAGACTCACACAATGTCCCAAACCCAGCAAGCTTCGGCCAGTACGACTCTCACCAGCGGTGGCGCTGGAGGAGGAGCACCCAACCCGCCTAGCGGTAGCGCGCCCGTGCCATCTGGTAGCGGTGGCGGTGGCGGTGGCGGTGGCGGTGGCGGTGGCGGTGGCGGTGGCGGTGGCGGTGCACCAGGAGGAGCAGCGCCGGCAGCGCCAATGGCGCCAGCCCCCGGAGGAAATGGACGACTGGGAGGAAACCCCCCTCCCGAGTTCACTGGGGTCAGAGACGAGAGCAAAGCCTTCTTGCGAGCGTTTCGACTCTACAAGGAGATGAACCCCACCGTCGATCAGCTGTCGATCCCGGCCTCGCGAGCCATGACTTTCCTGTCGTACATCCGAGGCCCGTTAGTAAACGACTGGGTTGATGAACAGGCACAGTGGCTGGAGGATCAGATTGCGGCCGGAGTTCTCCGACAAAACGAAGTCTTATGGACCACCGTCAGAGACCGGTTCGTACAAGCCTACACCGACACATCCGAGCAGACCAACGCACGCAAAGCACTCCAAACCCTCACGATGAAGGGAGGAGATATCGACACTTACGTCGCAACATTCCAGAATCTCGTCACGAAGGCGGGGTATAACCCCGACGAAGCCACGACGCTAGAGTTATTCCAAGATGGACTCCCAAACCAGTTAGTGGTCAACGCTGTCCGCTTCCAGCACCCTGTCAATTGGGAGCAGTGGAAGGCGGCTGCCCGGTTACAGCAGGCTGAATACCTCATTTTAAAGGATCGCCTCGGCAAGGGCAAGCCCCAGCGGAAGAAAGGAGGACAGAGCAGAGAGCAGTGGGTGCAAGCCCTCAAAGGAACACGCGACCCCAACGCCATGGACGTTGGACGCGCCAGAGCCTCCGTGGCCCTCACCGATACCGACAAAGCCCGCCTTCAGAAGGAGGGAAGATGTTTTAGATGCCAAGCGCAAGGACACATCTCGCGTAACTGTCCTCAAAAGGGCATGCGAGTGGCTGCCACTACGACTGCCATGGCGCCACCCCCCATGTCCCCGCGATCACCAGCCCCGACTCCCTCGGGTTCAAGTTTATCAGCTCCCGCCGTCTCTTCTTTCGCCATACCATCTAGTCGCGTACTATCGAATGAAGAGCAGGCGGACCTACAGATCGCAGCGATGAAGGCACAGACCCAGGAGGTGCGGGACCTCATGGTGGAAAAATTATTTGGACGAGAGGATTTTCTCGACGCTTGAACCCGGCGGCCTGGGCTAGAGCATTAAACTTAAACGTGTACACTAGCAGGTTTCGATCTATGCGAATCCCAGTCTTGTTCAAATCAGTACACGCAACGGCCGAACGACAAGTCCTTATCGACTCGGGAGCCACCGACAACTTCATATGCTCCTCACTTTTGAAACGACTCCAGATCGGGACACGGGAGGTGACTCACCCCATCCGTATTTGGAATGTAGACGGCACCCACAATCAGGACGGCGCCATCACTCATTATACGGACCTCACCGTGCGAACAGGAACGGAAGAGAGGACGCTTCGCTTCTTAGTTACCAACCTAGGAAGGGACGAAGTGATCCTGGGATACCCCTGGTTTACGGCCTTCGAGCCCAAAATCAAGTGGGGAGACGCGACGCTGAACGAGGAGTTTCAGCCGGTCGTGGTTTCGAGCCTTCACTTGTCAGACGAAGCCACGCCCATGGAAGCCTCCATCTGGGCGTTGGAGACGTATGAACTTGACGAGGAAGCATGGGAACAACTCATGGACGACGAGCGGGAACCTCAGATTGCGTTTTTACGCAAAACCACAACCGCCTCTGAGTTGGCGCAGCAAGAAGCGGCGAAGAAGAAGGAGCGAACATTCGAGGAAATGATCCCCGAGGAGTACAGATGTCACCGCAAAATTTTTGACGAAGAGGCTTCTCACCGCTTCCCTCCATCTCGCCCCTGGGATCATGCTATAGACCTCCTTCCCAACGCTCCGGCCTCATTGGACTGCAAGGTTTATCCACTCGCGCAGAATGAGCAGGAAGCTCTGACCGCCTTCCTGAACGAGCAGTTGGCAAAAGGGTACATTCGCTCGTCTAAGTCGCCGTACGCATCCCCCTTCTTTTTCATCAAGAAGAAGGACGGCAAATTACGCCCCGTCCAAGACTACAGACGACTAAATGAACTCACGGTCCGAAATCACTACCCACTCCCCCTGATCCCCAAACTCATCGATAGAATACGCGACGCACGCCTCTACACGAAACTCGATGTTAAGTGGGGGTACAATAACGTACGAATTAAACTAGGAGATGAGTGGAAAGCCGCCTTTAAAACTAACCAGGGACTATACGAGCCCCTCGTTATGTACTTTGGACTCACCAATTCTCCCTCCACGTTCCAAGCGATGATGGACGACACCTTCCGACCGCTCACCCTGACGAACGAAGTGATCGTCTACATGGACGACATTCTAATTGCCACGCCCCTCGACTATCCCCATCATCGCGCCATAGTGCATAAAGTTCTCCGCTTGTGCGAAGAACACGACCTCTACATCAAACCCGAGAAGTGCGAATTCGAAGTGTTGGAAGTCGAGTACCTCGGACTTATTATAGGCCATGGTAATCTCCGGATGGACCCCGTAAAAGTACGGGGTATCCGGGAATGGCCCGCCCCAAGGAGTCTCCGCGAAGTGCGCGCCTTCCTTGGATTCTGCAATTTCTATCGGCGATTCATCCGCGGTTTCTCCGCACTTGCGCGACCCCTACACGACCTTACCCGTAAAGACACCCCATGGCATTGGGGACAACGAGAACAAGACGCGTTCGACAACGTCAGACGTAGCATCGAACGCGAACCCACACTTCTATTCCCCGACCTCACTAGACCATTCGAACTCGAAGTCGACGCGTCAAATGTTGCCATCGGAGCCGTGCTTAATCAGCTCGGCCCGGACAAGAAACTACACCCCGTTGCGTTCCACTCCGAATCCTTCAGCCAAGCGGAACGCAACTACGACATTTACGACAGAGAGCTACTAGCAGTCGTCAAGGCCCTACGAGCGTGGCGCACATATCTAGTTGGCTCTCCCCACAAGATTATTATCCACACCGACCACGCTAACCTGCAGTATTGGAAGGAGCCTCGGAAGATTAGTAGACGGGTCGCGCGCGAGTTCCTGGAACTCTCGGAGTACGATTTTCTCCTAAAACACGTCTCCGGAGTCAAGAACAGTCGCGCGGACGCCCTGTCGCGAAGAGCGGACTACGCGACGCATGAAGAGGACAACAATAATGTCATCGTCCTCCCAGCGGACCGCTTCCTTCGAGCGACGGAAATGTCCATGCACGATATGGATATTTGGACCCAGATATCGCAAAACCTCGACGAGAAAGAAGTACTGCGATGGGTCGAGCCCCACAACCTGCGTAAAGTGGGCGGACTATGGTGGAAGAACGACGCACTAGTTGTCGTGGGCGACAACGACCTTAAACGGGGGGTAATCACCTTTTTCCACGACACGCCAGCGATGGGACACCCAGGAATCGCAAATACCTATGAGCTACTACGACGTGACTACTGGTGGCCCAACATGCGCAAAGACGTGGAAGACTACGTCAGAGGATGCGCAACATGCCAAGCAAACAAAATTAACCCCCACCGCCAAAAACCACACCTATTTCCCATCACCACAGACCCGAACGCCGAACCATTTGAGGTCATCGCCATGGACTTCATCACCAAACTCCCTCCATCAGACGGATACGACTCCATACTCACGATCACGGATCACGACTGCTCAAAGGCTTCAATCTTCATTCCGTGTAACGAGTCGATCACAGCAGAAGGAGTGGCGCGACTGTACCTCCACCACGTGTACCCACATTACGGCATACCCCGAAAGATTATCACAGACCGAGATCCCCGATTTACTTCCGCATTCATGACCAACCTCTGCAAAGTCCTCGGGATTCGTCAGAATATCTCATCCGCCTACCACCCTCAGACCGATGGACAGTCGGAACGGACGAACCAATGGCTAGAACAGTACCTTCGACATTGGAGCAACGTGCAGCAGGACAATTGGGTGGAAGCCTTACCGGTTGCCCAATTCGCGCACAATGCTTGGCCCAATGCGACCACAAAGGAGTCGCCTTTCTCGCTCATAATGGGGTGGGAACCACGTACCGTGTGGACGCCAAAACCCACGTCATCCCCATCCGTCGAACAACGCCTAGAAGATATGGTCATCAGACGACAGCACGCGCAAGACTGCATCAAACATGCGCAAGACTTAATGGCAAAAAGGGGCAAGACGCGCTTCATTCCTTATCAAGAAGGCGCAATGGTCTGGTTAGAAGGCACGAACCTCCGGACCTTTTACCCCACCGCAAAACTCGCCCCAAAACGCCATGGGCCGTTCCGAGTGAAACGGGCCCTTTCGGATGTGTCGTACGAACTCGAGCTTCCAAACACGTGGAAGATACACCCGGTCTTCCATGCGAATCTCCTCACGCCGTATAAGGAGACGGAGCTCCACGGCGCAAACTTCACGCGCCCACCTCCGGATCTGATTGATGGGGAAGAAGAATTCGAAGTGGAGCGCATTTTGCAATCCCGATCACATGGACGAGGGCGCAAACTTCAGTTCCTGGTTCAGTGGAAGGGCTTCCCGATAAGCGACAGCACGTGGGAACCCCTTGAAAATGTCCGACACGCGCCTGACCTCATCGCCGATTTTTACCGTCTAAACCCTACCGCCGAAGGGGCTGGACGAAAGATATAAGACACGCCCCCTCGATATTGCCGTCGCTCAACCCCCCTCTTTCCGTCTCATCATGACTACCACTCCTGTCGTCTCTACCATCCAAACCCGTCGCCCAGTCGAGATCATTCTCGAGAACTTAACTGTACCTTCACAGGACTTGGGTGTCCCCTCCGAACCAGAGGGTCGTACGCCATACTCTGTAATTCCTGACTCACCCCCTCTCCCTGTACTTGCACTCGCCACCTCGGCCCTAGCGTCGCTAGCCGAGGTACCTGAAACAACCGCTAAGTCACCCGAACCCCCTCGACCCATTATTGTCCCCTTCTCCGTTGACACGCCAGTCACCGTCCATGTCCCCGCCACACCAACGTACCCTCCCGAACCCACCATCCCTCTCTCTCCCCCTCCACCGCTGTCGCCCCCCGCTGTCCCTGCGGCACACATCCCTATCCCACCGTTCCCCGCAGGGATGGACCATACCTTCACGCCAATTCCCCAGACTCGTAAGGTCGAGCCTGACCCCGCCCTCGCCCTCCTAGACGATGAGGAGGACAAGGAGAATGAAGACCCCGGCATCCCTTTCTTCCTTAACGACCCCGACTCACCCACTTTCTTCCCGCTTCTTGTCAGCGAGACGGGGACTGTCAAACAGACGGCACGATACATCTACTACCGTCACAACTACCAAGAGGTCGTCGGAACTATGGGGAAGGGTCATCCCTGCTACGCATCGCAGGTCTTCCTTAATGAGGTTTATACGGGGCAACTCGCACAACACGTTACGGATAACCAACTCAACATGTTCCACCCCCACGACCCCCGTACCATCGTTCTTAACGAGGTGCTAATCGAACTTCATAACCCCCGTCTCCACGCCGAAATCTCTCGTCTCCGCGAATGTCTTACACGCCGAGACGCCATTCGTACTCGCCAATCGGACATCCGGCGTCTCGAGACGGAACTGACGCGGGATCAGTTCCATCTCGACATGGATTTCTCCTCGGTCCGGAAGCGTCTTCAATACGCTCGGGCCATCCCTCTCATTGCCGACAAATACGCCGAGCTTCACGCAAAGCCCGTGCGACCCCGAGGCTCACCAGAGCCTGTTCCTCTCGCTCCTCGCGACGCTGGGCCCAGCGAGATGCCCCGCCTTCAGGGGGAAGGTGGTAAGCGTCGACGCAAATGTTTCCAGTGTAAGTCGGAGGACCACCTGGTGGCGCAATGCCCGGAGCGGAGAGCTCGCGAGCCGTGCCAGTGGTGTGGGAGCCGAGCGCATCGGCTCGATGTCTGTCTTATCCGACGTCTCTCCCCTATGACACCTGCACATGTCGACCCAGATTCCCGCCCTCGGTGGTGTGGGAAGTGCTTGAGGTATGACGCGACTCACGAAGAGATTAAATGCCCCATGTATGAGATGTGTTGGGACTGCGGTGAGAGGGGGCGTTTCATGTTCCTTCGTCGTCACACGTGCCCGCGCACTCCCTCCCCCGTACCTGCTAATATCCCTGCAGAGGAGGACTACGCGTACACCAGTGACTAATCGAAGTCGTGGCGACTTCGATTCTAGTGGGGGGGTAATGTTACGAACTATCTTGGCTTCCTCCTTTGCGTCTCTCAACTCCGGTACTTTTACGATATGTTCCTATGACTTGTACTTCTCGGCTTCCATTCCGCGACTTGCGCCTCGGCGATAGGATGGCCAGTTTTACGCTTTGTTTCATCCGCTGACCATTTCTCAGTCACGCGTCGCCCCGCGGGATTCCCTTGTACCACATATGACTATTCCCTTTATTCCGGTTCTTGTACACCTATGTCATACTTGCGCCATATGTTTGTGTAGTACAAACATCCTGTAACAGTATATAAGTCGCGCCCTACCTAGCATGTACGGTAGACTTGACTTCTTGTGTAGTACCACGTTGTCTTCGCCTCACGAACGACCCTTGACTCGCCTTTGCGCTTGAGTTCACACTTTAGCTCGCCGTTGCGCTTGAGCCTTGCCCCTTTACTATTATCCTCGGCTCCAGGGAAGCCGAGCGATACTTGTGCATCACCAGACTGAGCTTTAACCAGCTCGCGCTTTTCCAGTCCCGTTGACTTAACGCGGTACACGTCGTACCTAACGCCCCCGTGGTGGCGTTACACCTGTGGTGGCGTTACATTAAGTCAAGTCTCTCACAGTGGCAACTATTCACAGTTGTAGTCAATCTCAGTTCCAAGCAGAATACATTGACCGATACAGTGACGATGAGCTTTCCGATAAAGTCAAAGGAACAGTTGTCTGGAAAGAACACGAAGGAGTGGAGGGATACTTCCTCTTCCACCTGAACACTCAAAAATACCAACAAGTCCACTACCTCGAAGACCTACAACAGTGGGCGTACATCGACTACTCAGCAAAGAAGGGCCAGTGGTACACTATCAGCATAGTACCCCAAGCTCTTGGTGTCGGACCCCTTACCACCTGAAACACTCAGGGCATCACTATCGATGATGACTCCAACTCACCTAGCGTCCCCGTACCCACAACAAACCTACCTGATCCGACAATGTATTTTCAGACCTACGCCATGTCTCAGACCCAACAAGCTTCGGCTAGTATGACCCTCACCAGTGGTGGAGCTGGGGGAGGAGGACCCTCCGGAACATCAGGTCCAGGAGGAGGAGCACCGAACCTGCCCAGTGGCAGCGCCCCAGTACCACCTGGCAGTGGTGGCGGTGGCAGTGGCGGTGGTGCCACACCAGCAGGAGCCGCACCAATAGCACTGGTGCCTGGAGGCAATGGGCGGCTTGGAGGAAACCCCCCCCCTGAGTTCACGGGGGTGAGGGATGAAAGCAAAGCCTTCCTACTTGCGTTTCAACTATACAAAGGGATGAACCCCACCGTTGATAAACTCACCGTCCCCGCCTCACGAGCCATGACATTCTTATCCTACATCCGAGGCCTGCTAGTAAATGATTGGGTGGCAGAGCAGGCGCAATGGTTGGATGACCAAGTCACGGCTGGAGTTAACCGTGGCAACGAGGTCTTGTGGACTACCATCAGAGATCGGTTCGTACAAGCCTATACTGACACCTTGGAACAAACCAATGCACGTAAGGCGCTCCAGACCCTCGCCATGAAAGGAGGGGACATTGACACATATGTTGCGATGTTCCAAAATCTCATTACGAAGGTGGGGTACAACCCCAATGAAGCTACAACTTTGGAATTGTTCCAAGACGGGCTGCCTAACCAGTTAGTAGTTAACGCTATTCGCTTCCAACACCCCGTCAACTGGGAGCAGTGGAAAGTGGCAGCTTGGTTGCAGCAGGCTGAATATCTTATTCTTAAGGACCGCCTTGGCAAGGGCAAGCTGCAGCGCAAGAAGGGAGGCCAAAGCAGGGACCAATGGGTCCAAGCCCTCAACTGAACACTGGACCCCAACGCCATGGATGTTGGACAGCGCCCGAGCCTCCATGGCCCTCACTGACACCGATAAAGCCCAACTTCAGAAGGAGGGACAATGTTTTAGATGTCATGCGCAAGGGCACATCTTGCGTAACTGCCCTCAAAAAAGCATGCAGGTGGCTGCAACTACATCTACCCTGGCGCCAACCCCCCTGCCCCCAAGACCATCAACCACAACTCCCTCAGGGTTCAGGTTTACCAACTCCTGCTGTCTCTTCTTTTGCCATACAATCTAGTCGCGTACTATCGAACGAAGAGCAGGTGGATCTACAGATTGCAGCGATGAAGGTGCAAACCCAGGAGGTGCGAGACCTCATGGTAGAAAAGTTATTTGGACGAGAGGATTTTCTCGATGCTTGAACCCGGTGGCCTGGGCTAGAGCATTAAATTTGAACGTGTACACTAGCAGATATTGATCCATGCGAATCCCAGTTCTTTTCAAATCTGCACATGCAACATGGTCGAACGACAAGTCCTTATCAATTCCGGAGCTACAGACAATTTCATATGCTCCACCCTACTTAAACGACTCCAAATCAGGACGTGAGAAGTTACGCACCCTATCCGCATTTGGAATGTGGATGGCACCCATAACCAAGATGGGGCTATCACACAGTACACAGATCTCACTGTACGAACGGGGAAAGAGGAGAGGACGCTTCGCTTCCTGGTCACGAACCTGGGAAGGGACAAAGTAATCCTGGGATACCCTTGGTTCACGGCCTTTGAGCTGGCGAATCAAGTGGGGAGATGCTGACATTGAGCGAGGAGTTCCAACCGGTCATCGTCTCGAGCCTTCACTTGTCAGACAAAGCCACAGCCCATAGAAGCCTCCATTCAGGCATTGGAGATGTACAAACTTGACAAGGAAGCGTGGGAGCAGCTTATGGATGATGAGCAAGAGCCCCAGATTGTGTTTCTGTGCAAAACCACAACCAGCCTCCGAATTAGCACAGCAGGAAGTGGCAAAGAAAAAGGAGCATACCTTCGAGGAGATGATCCCGGAGGAGTACAGATGCCATCGAAAAATCTTTGACGAAGAAGTGTCTCACCAGATTTCCCCCCTCTCGCCCTTGGGATCATGCAATAGACCTCCTCCCCAATGCCCCCGCCTCGCTTGACTGCAAGGTCTATCCAGCTTGCGCAAAACGAACAAGAGGCCCTGACCACCTTCCTCACTGAACAACTTGACAAGGGGTACATCCGCCTGTCCAAATCACCATACACATCCCCCTTCTTCTTCATAAAGAAGAAAGATGGGAAACTTTGCCCAGTCCAAGATTACCAACAACTGAACGAACTCACCGTCCACAATCACTACCCACTCCCCCTAATCCCTGAACTCGTCGACCAAATACGTGATGCATGTCTATATACGAAGCTCGATATTAAATGGGGATACAATAATGTACGAGTCAAGCCAGAGGATGAATGGAAGGCTGTGTTCAAAACCAATCAGGGACTATACAAGCCCCTCATTATGTACTTCAGGCTCACTAACTCCCCCTCCACATTCCAAGCCATGATGGACAAGATCTTCCGACCCCTCGTCCTCACCAACAAAGTGATCGTCTACATGGACAATATCCTGATCGCCACACCCCTTGACTACCCCCATCATCGCGCCATTGTGCACGAAGTTCTCCGCCTATGCGAAGAACACAACCTTTACATCAGACCAGAGAAATGTGAATTCGAGGTACTTGAAGTGGAGTACCTTGGGTTGATAATTGGCCACAGGAACCTGCGGATGGACCCCGTTAAAGTACGTGGCATCTGGGAATGGCCAGCCCCAAGGAACCTCTGCGAAGTACGCGCCTTCCTCAGTTTTCTGTAACTTCTATCGGCAATTTATTCACGGTTTCTCCACACTCGCACACCCCCTACATGACCTCACCCGCAAAGACACACCATGGCACTGGGGACAGAAGGAACAGGATGCCCTTCAACAGTGTCAAATGTTGTATTGAACGTGAACCCACACTATTATTCCCCGACCTCACAAAACCATTTGAATTGGAAGTCGACACATCCAACGTCGCCATTGGAGCAGTACTCAATCAACTCAGTCCAGACCAGAAATTACACCCCATTGCGTTCCACTCCGAATCCTTTAGTCAAGCAGAACGCAATTATGATATTTACGACTGAGAACTGCTGGCCATTGTCAAATCCCTGCGTGCATGGCGCACGTACCTAGTCGGCTCCCCCCATAAGATTATCATTCATACCGACCATGCCAACCTCCAGTATTGGAAGGAACCCAGGAAAACTAGCTGATGAATAGCCTGCAAATTCCTGGAACTCTCAGAATACGACTTTCTCCTAAAGCACATCCCTGGAGCCAGGAACAGTCGCGTGGACGCCTTATCACGAAGAGCAGATTATGCAGTTGACGCAGAGGACAACAATGACATTATCGTCCTCCCTGCCAAGCATTTCCTTCGAGTGACGGAGATGTCCATGCACAATATGGACATCTGGACCCAGATATCGCAGAACATGGATGAAAAGGAAGTGTTGCAATGGGTCGAGCCTCATAACCTGAAAAAGGTGGGAGGGCTATGGTGGAAGAATGACGCGTTAGTTGTCGTGGGCGACAACAACCTTAAATGGGGAGTAATTACCTTTTTCCATGATACGCCAGTGATGGGACACCCCAGAATCGCAAATACCTATGAACTACTGCGACGCGACTACTGGTGGCCCAGCATGCGCAAAGACGTGGAAGACTACATCAAAGGATGCGCAACATGCCAGGTGAACAAGATCAACCCCCACTGTCAAAAGCCACACCTATTCCCCATCACCACATGACCCAAACGCCGAACCTGTTCGAAGTTGTTGCCATGGACTTCATCACCAAACTCCCCCCATCAGATGGGTACGACTCCATACTTACCATCATGGACCATGAATTGTTCAAAAGCTTCAATCTTCATCCCGTGCAACGAGTCAATTATGGCAGAAGGAGTGGCACGACTCTACCTTCACCACGTATACCCCCACTATGGCATCCCCCGAAAGATCATCACCAACCGAGATCCCCAATTCACATCCACATTTATGACCAATCTTTGCAAAGTCCTTGGAATTTGTCAGAACATATCTTCCGCATATCACCCACAAACCGATGGACAATCTGAGCGAACGAACCAGTGGTTGGAACAATACTTACAGCACTGGAGTAACGTACAACAGGACAATTGGGCTGAAGCACTACCAGTGGCACAATTTGCTCATAATGCCTGGCCCAATGCGACTACTAAAGAAACCCCCTTCTCGCTCATCATGGGATGGGAACTGCACACCATGTGGACACCAAAACTGACAACGTCCCCATCAGTGGAGCAGCATCTAGAAGATATGGTCATCAGGCGACAGCATGCGCAAGATTGTATCAAACACACGCAGGACCTGATGGCAAAAAGGGGCAAGACCCACTTTGTTCGGTATCAGAAGGGAGCCCAGGTCTGGCTTGAAGGGATGAACCTCTGTACCTTCTACCCCACCACAAAGCTAGCACCCAAACGACATGGGCCATTCCAGTATCAAGAAGGTCTTATCGGATGTCTCGTACTGAGTTAGAACTCCTGAACACCTGGAAGATACACCCCGTGTTCCACGCCAATCTGCTTACGCCATATAAGGAGACAGAGTTGCACAGTGCAAACTTCACGTCGCCCTCCCCCTGACCTGATTGATGGAGAAGAAGAATTCGAAGTGGAACATATTTTGCAATCTCAGGCTCCATGGCTGAGGGCACAAACTCCAATTCCTTGTCCAATGGAAGGGTTTCCCAATAAGCAACAGCACGTGGGAACCCATTGAGAATGTCTGACATGCGCCTGACCTTATTGCCGACTTCTACCACCTAAATCCTACCGCTGAAGGGGCTGGACGAAAGATATAAAGTGCACCCCACTAGTGCCACATTCACCCTGTCCCCCTTTCCCTCGTTCTATCATGACTACCACCCATGATGGATCTCTACCATCCAAACGTTGCCACCCTGGTTGGAGACTTGGATGACTCGAAAATCTAACCGTACCCTTCGCAGGACTTTGAGTGGTACACCATCCTGGAACCCGACGGGTTGTACGCCCACCTGCTGAGTCACCCAAGTCCCCCGAACCATCACAACCCACGCCCATCATTGTCCCCTTCTCCGTTGACACGCCAGTCACTGTCCACATATCAGCCACACCCACCTACCCACCTGAAACCACCATTGCCCTGACCCCACCACTGCCATTGTTACCCCCTGCTGTCCTCGCTGCCCACATCCCTATTCCACCATTCCCCGCTGGAATGGACCACACATTCACACCCATTCCTCAGACTCGAATAGTCAAGCCTGACCCTACCCTCGCCCTTCTGGACAACGAAGAGGACGATAAGGAGAAACCTGACCTGGGTCTCCCGTTCTTCCTTAACAACCCTGACTCCCCCACCTTCTTCCTGCTCGCAATTGGAGAAGCGGGCTATCCCAAGCAAACTGCGCGGTATATTTATCACCGCCATAACTACCAAGAGGTCGTTGGAACAATGTGGAGGGGCCATCCCTGCTACGTCTCCCAGGGTCTTTCTGAACAAAGTCTACATGGGGCAATTGGCACAGCACACCACCGACAACCAACTACTCATGTTCCACCCCCACGACCCCCACGCCATTGTTCTGAATGAAGTCCTGGTTGAGCTTCACAACCCCCGCCTACACGCTGACATCTC
Source organism: Lactarius hatsudake (assembly GCA_024734325.1). Taxonomy (NCBI): domain Eukaryota; kingdom Fungi; phylum Basidiomycota; class Agaricomycetes; order Russulales; family Russulaceae; genus Lactarius; species Lactarius hatsudake. The sequence continues at coordinate 67,877 of JANSJP010000218.1, read as the reverse complement.
CTGTCTCTGCGAGTGCCTCACATGTCGGGACACGATTCGCACTTGCCAGTCAGACATTCGGCGATTGGAAACAGAGCTGACGTGGGACCAGTTCCACCTAGACATGGACTTCTTGTCGGTCTGGAAGCGTCTTCAGTATGCTCGGGCTATCCCCCTCATTGCCTGACAAATATGCCGAGCTTCATGTGAAGCCAGTGTGCCCCTGTGGCTCACCAGAGCCTGTTCCCCTTGCCCTCTGCAACGCTGGACCCAGCAAGATGCCCCGCCTTCACGGGGAAGGCAGCGGGTGTAAGCACAAGTGTTTCCAGTGTAAGTCGATGGAGCATCTGGTGGCTCAGTGCCCAGAACGACGGGCTAGGGAGCCATGTCAGTGGTGTGGAAGTTGAGCTCATAGGCTTCGACATCTGCCTCATCTGCCGAACTCTCCCCCATGACACCCTGTGCATGTAGACCCTGGACACTCGCCCCCAGTGGTGCGGGAAGTGTTTGAGGTATGACAGCCACTTCACGAGGAGATTAAGTGCCCCATGTACGAGATGTGCTGGGACTGTGGGGAGAGAGGGCGATTCATGTTCCTGCGGCGACACACATGCCCAGCGTACCCCATCCCCTGTACCATCCAATGTCCCTGCTGAGGAGGACTACGCTTACACCAGTGACTAGTCAAAGTCATGGCGACTTCGATTCTGACAGGGGGGGTAATGTTATGATTCTTGTCCACTATGCTTTCTCTCATGGCCTCCTTATCTTGTCTCACGTGTTTGCTGTACTTTTATGATATGATCCGATGTAATGCCACCACAGGGGCAGTTAGGTACGACAGTGTACTGCGTTAAGTCAATGGGATCGGAAGGGTACAAGTTGGTTAAGACTCAGTTCAGGTGATGCACAAGTATCACTCGGTCTCCCTGGGACTGAGGACAATAGTAGAAAGAAGAGGCTCAAGCGTAAAGGCAAGCGAAAAGCATTGACTCAAGTGTAAAGGCGAAGTCAAAAGTCAGTTCGTGAGGCAAAGACACTGTGGTATTACACAAGAAGTCAAGTCTACCAGTACAAGCTAGGTAGGGCGTGACTTATATACTAATACAAGGTGTTTGTAAGGTACAAACACATGGCGCAATCATGAGTCAATAGTCTCAAAGTGTGTACAAAGGAGAGAGTCAGATATGGTACAAGAGGATCCCGCAGGACGTCGCGTGCCTTCGGAAATGAGTCAGCGGATGAAGAGAAGCATAAAACTGGCCATCCTATCGCCGAGGTGCAAAGTGCGAGATAAGAGCCAAGAAGCGTGGGTCACCGGATTGTATCAGTAAAAGTACAGTGAAGATGTGAAGTAACAGCATAGTGAAGCAAAAATGTAACATTACCCCCCCATCAGAACTGAAGTCACCACGACTTCGGCTAGTTGCTGGTATATGCGTAGTCCTCCTCAGCAGGGATGTTAGCAGGGACAGGAGATGGGGTAGAAGGTATGGAGGTTCGTCCCTTCGAGCCAGACCTGGGTGTTGAGCCGTAATACTTACTATAAGGCTCATTACGTAGGAATCAGAGTATGATTAGTTATGCTATACACGTAATTCGGAGTATTTAGTCATACGATACACATACAGAATCCCCTTATGGGATTATTCCGAGTCCACCGGTGATTAGACATTAGGCGACACTGAAAACGCGATATTGTGGACGCCTCTACTCATCACTTATCCCCAAATGGACATGGGTGGACCATAGAGTATATAAATCCTACTGTAGGAGCGAGTACATATACACATCTCTCTCCACCCCACCTTGAGCTTCCTCTGCTTCACTCTAAGCCTCGTCTAAGCTCTCTATACAGGTAAGGGTCAACCTGTACACTGCATGTATTGCTGCGCAACAGGTTATGGGCCCTGCCATAAGTCGCTTTGCGCCTTCATTGGCTGCAACGATGGCGGGTTACCTTTTGGTACCTGTAGTGGGGTTGTCGCCTTCATTGGCAGGACACTAGTCTCTCCTACTATGGGGAGACTATGCTAGTATGTCGCCTTTAATGGCAGACATTAGTCTCCTTGTAGGGGGAGACTATGCCAGTTTATTTTTCTGTTATTAGTCGCATACGGTGCTGAGTATTCTCTACACAGAAACCTATCAACAATGTCGACTCTTACTACTCTTGTCCCCATCCTTGACGGTAACAACTATCAGATTTGGGCTAAGCAAATGGAGGCTTTCTTGAAGTCTTCTGCGCTGTGGGATATAGTGTCTGGGAGACGCACCTATCCCGCTTACAAGGATAAAGACGCTCCCTCTCCTACAGAGATTGAGGCGTACAATGCTTGGGCTACTGATGATGATCATGCCTTGGGTTCGATCGTGCTGCGCCTTTCACCAGCTATTCAACGCCAGGTTGAAAAATATGCTACTGCTCGCACTGTTTGGGAACATCTCAAGTCCCAGTACGGGGGCGTTAGTGCTGCTAACGTCTACCAGGACTTCAAGCGTGCCATGACTTTCCGTCTGGAATACGCCAAGCACCCTGGCCCCCAGATCGATGAACTGGCAACCATCTATGATCACCTTGCCGCAAATTCTGCGAAAGTACCCGATGGCCTTCAGGCCATGATGCTCCTTTCGAAACTACCAGCCAAATGGGAGTCATCCCTTGTCCCTATCCTTATGTCAGGCACTTCGGCAAAGCATCTTACTCTGACCGACATCTGTACTGCTGCGGTCAACCAGTGGGAAATTGAGCGTTCCAAAGGCCAACCTTCCAATAGGGAGTCGGCCAACAAGTTGTCGGCGGTCAAGTGCAAGCGTAACGACCCTGACTTCCGGCAGCAGCAGCAGCAAGGCTCTTCGGGCCAGCAGAACAGGCAGCGCAGTAATCAACCGCAGCAGCAGCGGCAGCAGCAACAGCAACAGGGAGGGAACCACTGCCAGCGTAGTAAACACGCCGGCAAGAAGTTCAAAAAGCAACACACGCAAGGACATACTCACATTGCCGATGTTGCGGCGCTCCCAGTGCCCACCTCTACTACTATCGTGCATATCTCCGCCTTCTGGGCTCGAGCAGCGCATTTCCTCTGCCCCTCCTGCGAAGAAGCGTGTACCAGGACACTATAAGTCCTTTAACAAGGCTCTGGACGTTACCCAGGCCTTAGAAACTCCTGGTAACAGTACAGACGGTGAAGACGCTTGAGCAGCGTCTTGGACAAATGGTCGCGGATTCCCCGTGGACCAAGAACCCGAACACCTTCGCGGAAGATTGGGAAATGTCAGACGAGGATGAGGACCCTCCCTACAGGCTGCAGTGCGCCCTTTAATTCGCCTCCAGACACTCCTGAACTAACCTTGATCCCTTAGTCTTGCCTTCTGAGCAAGAGGCACGTAAAGACAAGGGCAAGGAGCCCATCCGCATGGGTTGAGCCTATTGAGGAATGCCCAGACAGTCCTACTGCAGTTGAAATAACCAAAATGTGGGAAGGCTTCCATCAAAAGGAGAAAATCCGTGCCCCCTCTCCGGACATTTCTCTGGATTGGGGTAGCGCAGATGAGGACAATTATAATGACCTCGCTAGCGCAGTTGGACAAGATGACTTCACTCCCTATGAGGATGGGTTAGTAACTTTCCCTCCTCCTATTGGCAAATCTGACCACTCTACAGCGCTACTGGAGAAGGTGCCGATTGGCGCTTCTAGAAATTGTAGTTACAGTGCACTTGTAAATAAAGTTGTCAATAGCGCGAATCATGTGCTCATGGTCTGGATTATGTTTTTTGCTCGAAATGTAAGGGAAAGCGAAGTCAAACAGAGCAGGAACCTATTTGGTTACTTGACTCTGGTGCGTCGGCACATTTTACCAACAATAAACTGGACTTTATAAGTTATACCCCCCTATCGCAAAAGCCTATGGTAAAGACTGCAGCCCATGCTCTTTATGTACAAGGCCAAGGCTCAGTCTTACTGAAGCATACTGTGGAACATAAGGGTGTTAAAACAGAGCGTATTACATGCATATACCCTGTTCTTCACATACCACAGATGACAACTAAGCTATTGTCTATGGGGAGTTTCTTCAACAGGGATTGCGCGTTCAAGGGGATTCGCAGCATATATCTCTATTTTCTAGAGGCAGTACTACGCCTATAATACAAACAAAACCCCTAGCAGACGGTCACACACTCTACTGGCTCGATGCTGAAGTCACGCATGTTAAAGACGTACATGTAGCCCATAGTACCATCTATACTGCTGACTATGACATCTGGCATAGACGTTTAGGACACCCTTCGAAGGAAGTACTACGTCGTGCCAAGGATCACACTAAGGGATTCCCTAAGGACCTTAAATATCCTTCAGAGACACCCATATGTCCTGGTTGCGCTCAAGGGAAAATGCCTGCTTCATCGCATAAACCCTCCGATACGCATGCAAAGAAGCCTTTTGAAAAGATTCATTCTGATCTAAGAGCTTCCCAGTTGACTCATACCACAAATACAAATACTTTATTAGTTTCTTTGATGACTTTTCCTCCTATGCGTGGGTTGTGCTTCTGTGCACTAAAGCACAGGCCATTAATGCATTAAGGCAGTTTGTTGCCATGGTCAAAAATCAGCATAACGCCACTATTAAACAGTGGATGTCTGACGCTGGAGGAGAATACAAGTCTGACAAGTTTACTAAGGTACTGAAAGATATGGGTATTACTATCCTACAAAGTGCACCACATACCCCCAACAAAATGGTCGCCGCTGAACGCTTTATGCGTACTTGTATGGATAAGGCTCAGGCTATGCGCCTTGAAGCCTGTCTCCCTCAATCCTGGTGGGAATTCGCGGTCCTACATGCAGTACATTGCTACAATAGGACTCCAATAAGTTGCCTTAATTGGCAGACACCCTATATGAGCTTGCATGGTGAAGCACCCAGTATTTCGCACTTATGAGTGTTTGGATGTGGCGCATATGTGCACATACCAGAAGATCGCAGATCAAAACAAACTTGACCCAAAGAGTGAACAAATGACCTATATTGGTCATACTGAGGGCATAAAGGCATATAGATTCATGCGGATCAGCAACAACACAGTGTTCACCAGCACTACTGCTTTATTTGATGAGACTGTTTACCCTAAGTGTGAGACGCAAAGGGTGCAGGGTACAACCTGCGTCAATGAGCCAGTAGACGATCAACCTCCTATGGAGGATGACCAGTCACCTACACAGCCCATTCCAAGTGGTTTTGATGATGATATGCCTACTCATCGTCCCCCTAAACAGAGGCAGAATAGGGAGGATGCGCCAGACTGCGACGGCGGTTCAGTGGCACCAGAGGAGCCAGAAGCACACCACCTCCGCCTCCTGTGCCAGAACCAGCACTACCACGACGGTCTGCGCGCTTGAGGAAAGTACCTACTCGTCCTGACAACGTCTATGGGGAAGACAGGCACCCCTCACAAATAACAAAAGACGTTGAGCGGAGTAGCAAGTGGAAAGAAATGGTTGGAACACAGCCTGGTCGCTCCAGGACTGATAGTACACCAGGGCAAAGGCAGATTCCAGGAGGATTTCCTGAGACAAACCCTGACCCTCCACCTGCTGAGAGTGAAGCTCCGCCAGAACCCTCAGAGGATGAAGTAGATGATTTATTGTCACGCCTTGCTCAGGAAGGGGGAGTAAAATTCCTAGATCATCTGCTTGCCAAAGCAGTTCCATCTAATGATCTGGAACCACTAGACACTTCCAATATACGGGAGTGGACCTATAAAGATATAATGCGCATGCCTGCAGCGCAACAAAAGGAATGGAAGACTGCTTGTCGTGAGGAACTTGAGGCACTTCGCAGACATAATGTCTTTGAGCTTGTGAACCCTCCTAAAGGGAGGAAGATCATAAAAAACAGATGGGTCTTTGATCAAAAGACTGATGGTCGCAAGAAAGCCCGGCTTGTTGCCAAAGGCTTTTCTCAGGTTGAAGGCGTCGACTATGACGAAATCTTCTCACCAGTAGTGCGCTTTGAAACTGTCCGGATGATGCTCGCACTTGCAGCGCTAGAGGATTGGCACATCACTGGACTAGACGTCAAAACTGCCTTCCTATATGGAGAGCTCGATGAAGAGCTATACATGGAACAACCTGAGGGCTTCAAAGCCAAAGGGCAGGAAAATAAAGTACTGCGACTTAAATGTGCCATTTATGGGCTTAAACAAGCTGCTTTAGCATGGTGGAAAGCGCTGGATAAGTCCATGGCTGCGATGGGCTGTAAAAGGCTACTATCTGACTCAGGACTCTTTACCCATAAAGGTAAGAGTGGCACCCTTGTAGTGATCATTGTCTATGTTGATGATGTGATCTTTATGGGATCGGACAAAGCCCTTTTAAATGAGCTTAAGAATAGGTTCATGAAGGCTTGGGAATGTCGTGACTTAGGCGACGCAAAGGAATTCCTGTGTATGCGCATTCAGCGGAAACATGGAAAGATCTTTTTAGATCAAACCGCTTACTTAGAAAAGGTGCTGCAATGCTTTGGACTCACAGATGCGAAAGCAACTATGACTCCACTTCCTGAAGGGTACCAGCCAGTACCTAATGACGCACCAGTCAACCCAAGCATCAGGAGCAAATACCAGCAAGTTATAGGTTCACTCCTATACATAATGCTTGGGACTCGCCCTGACATCGCCTATGCAGTTGTTAAACTGTCACAGTTCGCTGCAAACCCCTCTGAGGACCATTTGAACAGAGCGCTGTATATCTGCCGCTATTTACTTGGGACTTCCTCATACTCTTTGGTGTATGATGGAAAATCAAATGGAGGCTTAATTGCCTATGCGGACTCTGACCGGGCTTCAAACCCAGATAATAGGCGATCTACTACAGGTTACATGGTTAAACTGGCTAATGGGATATTCAGTTGGAACTCTAGAGCGCAGAAAACAGTCGCACTGTCTTCTACTGAGGCTGAATATATGTCGCTGTCAGACACTAGCAGACAATTGGTTTGGATTAAGTCACTCTTTACTGAGCTTGGCATCAAACTAAGCCCTATACCACTCTGCGGTGATAATCAAGGGTCCATCTTTATGGCCTCTAACCCTGTCCAAGAAAAGTGTATCAAGCATATTGATATACGCTACCACTACATAAGAGAGGTAGTAAAGGACAAGAAAATAGAACTATTCTTTATAGATGGTTCAGATAATCCCGCAGACATGTTTACCAAGAACCTTGGGCATATTAAGTTTGAGAAGTTCAGAAGTCAGTTAGGACTTGAGTTTTACTCGTCCAACTGAGTTTCAAGACTGTAGACTTGGTCTCGAAACAAGCCTGAAAATTCTACATGGAACCAAAATAAAGTCTTCATAGACTTTTCGAGCCATCACAGTTCCTTGTTTAAGGATACTATGGAAGGTATATCGAGCGATGCCTTCGCTTGTCTTCTGCATACATAGATTCTTTCTAGAGAATTGAAACATTTCCGGTCGTTGTACTGAAAAAATCGGCCCAATGAACTCAAAAAGTTCATAAAGCTGAAATGGGATGGCGAAGAAGACTCAGTCTCGAAACCACTCTTGCAGTTCCGGGAAAGACTCCCTTCTAATCATGGCTTGAGTATTAACTCGCCTTATACACTTGCTCAGAGCACTCAGTAGCTGCACTTAGCAAGGGGGAGTGTTGAGCCGTAATACTTACTATAAGGCTCATTACGTAGGAATCGGAGTACGATTAGTTATGCTATACACGTAATTCGGAGTATTTAGTCATACGATACACGTACAGAATCCCCTTATGGGATTATTCCGAGTCCACCGGTGATTAGACATTAGGCGACACTGAAAACGGGATATTGTGGACGCCTCTACTCATCACTTATCCCCAAACGGACATGGGTGGACCATAGAGTATATAAATCCTACTGCAGGAGCGAGTACATATACACATCTCTCTCCACCCCACCTTGAGCTTCCTCTGCTTCACTCTAAGCCTCGTCTAAGCTCTCTATACAGGTAAGGGTCAACCTGTACACTGCGTGTATTGCTGCGCAACACTGGGCTCCTTTCTGATATGGAATGAAGCGGGTCTTGCCCCTTTTTGCCATCAGGTCTTGTGCATGTTTGATACAATCTTGCGCGTGCTGTCGCCTGATGACCATATCTTCTAGATGTTGCTCCACTGATGGGGACATCGTCAGTTTTGGTGTCCACATGGTGCGCAGTTCCCATCCCATGATGAGCGAGAAGGGGGTTTCTTTAGTAGTCACATTGGGCCAGGCATTATGAGCAAATTGTGCCACTGGTAGTGCTTCAGCCCAATTGTCCTGTTGTATGTTACTCCAGTGCTGTAAGTATTGTTCCAACCACTGGTTCATTTGCTCGGATTGTCCGTCGGTTTGTGGGTGATATGCGGAAGATATGTTCTGACAAATTCCAAGGACTTTGCAAAGATTGGTCATAAATGTGGATGTGAATCGGGGATCTTGGTCAGTGATGATCTTTCAGGGGATGCCATAGTGGGGGTATACGTGGTGAAGGTAGAGTCATGCCACTCCTTCCATCGTAATTGACTCGTTGCATGGGATGAAGATTGAAGCTTTTGAACAATCGTGGTCCGTGATGGTAAGTATGGAGTCATACCCATCTGATGGGGGGAGTTTGGTGATGAAGTCCATGGCAACAACTTCGAACGGTTCGGTGTTTGGGTCTGTGGTGATGGGGAATAGGTGTGGCTTTTGACGGTGGAGGTTGATCTTGTTCGCCTGGCATGTTGCGCATCCCTTGACGTAGTCTTCCACGTCTTTGCGCATGCTGGGCCACCAGTAGTCCTGTCGCCGTAGTTCGTAGGTATTTGCGATTCTGGGGTGTCCCATCGCTGGTGTATCGTGGAAAAAGGTAATTACCCCCCGTTTAAGGTTGTTGTCACCCACGACAACTAGCGCCTCATTCTTCCACCATAGCCCTCCCACCTTTTTCAGGTTATGAGGCTCGACCCATTGCAACACTTCCTTTTCGTCCATGTTCTGCAATATCTGGGTCCAGATGTCCATATTGTGCATGGACATCTCTGTTGCTCGAAGGAAACGCTTGGTGGGGAGGACGATAATGTCATTGTTGTCCTCTGCGTCAACTGCGTAATCTGCTCTTCGTGATAAGGCGTCCGCACAACTGTTCCTGGCTCCAGGGATGTGCTTTAGGAGAAAGTTGTATTCCGAGAGTTCCAGAAATTCGCAGGCTATTCATCAGCTAGTTTTCCTGGGTTCCTTCCAATACTGGAGGTTGGCGTGGTTGGTATGAATGATAATCTTATGGGGGGAGCCGACTAGGTACGTGCGCCACGCACGCAGGGATTTGACAATGGCCAGCAGTTCTCGGTCGTAAATATCATAATTGCGTTCTGCTTGACTAAAGGATTCGGAGTGGAATGCAACAGGGTGTAATTTCTGGTCCAGACCGAGTTGGTTGAGTACTGCTCCAATGGCGATGTTGGATGTGTCGAATTCCAATTTGAATGGTTTTGTGAGGTCGGGGAATAGTAGTGTGGGTTTGCGTTCAATACAACGTTTCACACTGTTGAAGGCATCCTGTTCCTTCTGTCCCCAGTGCCATGGTGTGTCTTTGCGGGTGAGGTCATGTAGGGGGTGTGCGAGTGTGGAGAAACCGTGAATAAATCGCTGATAGAAGTTACAGAAACTGAGGAAGGCGCGTACTTCGTGGAGGTTCCTTGGGGCTGGCCATTCCCAGATGCCACGTACTTTAACGGGGTCCATCCGCAGGTTCCCGTGGCCAATTATCAACCCAAGGTACTCCACTTCAAGTACCTCAAATTCACATTTCTCTGGTCTGATGTAAGGGTTGTGTTCTTCGCATAGGCAGAGAACTTCGTGCACAATGGCGCGATGATGGGGGTAGTCAAGGGGTGTGGTGATCAGGATATCGTCCATGTAGACGATCACTTTGTTGGTGAGGACGAGGGGTCAGAAGATCGCGTCCATCATGGCTTGGAATGTGGAGGGGGAGTTAGTGAGCCTGAAGTACATAACGAGGGGTTCATATAGTCCCTGATTGGTTTTGAACATGGCCTTCCATTCATCCTCCGGCTTGACTTGTACGTTATTGTATCCCCATTTAATATTGAGCTTTGTATATAGACGTGCATCACATATTTTGTCGACGAGTTTGGGGATTAGGGGGAGTGGGTAGTGATTGCAGACGGTGAGTTCGTTCAGTCGTCGGTAATCTTGGACTGGGCAGAGTTTCCCATCTTTCTTCTTTATGAAGAAGAAGGGGGATGCGTATGGTGATTTGGATGGGCAGATGTACCCCTTTTGAGTTGTTTGGTGAGGAATGTTACGATATGCCTTACTCTTCGTTCCGCACCTTCTCACTACTGTACTTTTACAACACGTTCCCATGACTCGCACTTCTCGGCTTCCATTCCGCACCCTGCACCTCGGCGATAGGATGGCCAGTTTTACGCTTTGTTTCGCCTGCTGACCATTTCTGAGGCACGCGTCGTTCCGCGGAATTCCCTTATACTACGTATAACTGTTCCCTTTGTCCCTCTTCTTGGACGATCATATCAGACTCACGCCATATGTTTGCACCGTGCAAACATCCTGTACTAGTATATAAGTCACGCCTTACCTAGCTTGTACGGTAGACTTGACTTCTTGTGTAATACCACATTGTCTTTGCCTCACGAACGACCCTCGACTCACCTTTGCACTTGAGTCAACGCTTTCGCTCGCCTTTGCACTTGAGCCTCGCCTTCTTACTATTATCCTTGGTTCCAGGGAAACTGAGTGATACTTGTGCATCACCGAACTGAGTCTTAACCAACTCACGACTTTCCAATCCCGTTGACTTAAACGCGGTACACGTCGTACCTAACACCCCTGTGGTGGCGTTACAAGGAAGGTGGTCAGGGCCTCTTTGTAACGCCACCACGGGGGCGTTAGGTACAACGTGTACCGTGCTAAGTCAACGGGATCAGGAGAGCGCGAGTCGGTTAAGACTCAGTTCGGTGATGCACAGGTATCGCTCGGTCTCCCTGGGACCGAGGATAATAGTAGAAAGGCGAGGCTCAAGCGCAAAGGCGAGCAAAAGCATAGACTCAAGCGCAAGGGCGAGTCGAGGATCGTTCGTGAGGCAAAGACAATGTGGTATTACACAAGAAGTCAAGTCTACCGTACAAGCTAGGTAAAGCGTGACTTATATACTACTACAGGATGTTTGCGAAGAGCAAACATATGGCGTGATCATGAGTCAAGAGTCCTGAAGCGTAAACAAAGGGAAGAATCGTATATGGTACAGGTGAATCCCGTGGGGTCATGCGCGCCTCAGAAATGGTCAGCGGATGAAAAGAAGCGTAAAATGACCAACCCTATCGCCAAGGCGTAAGGTGTGAGATAAGGGTCAGGAAGCGCGAGTCATCGCACCTCTTCTTTCTCCCGTACCACCACCATCTCCCTTGGCACTGGTTCTAGTTTACAGTACACTGCAGACAATCCTACGCCCCCCCCTTCATCGTTGGGAATAACGCTTGGCATCCTTGCGACTCCCCAGCTTTCTGGCCACCATGGCTGCCCCACCCGGTCAAGACGACCGAAACAATCAGACTTACTCCCCCTCTAAACTCTCCGCCCTCCCTGAAGCATATCTTACCCCCTCTAACGACTCCTTGAATAACTCGGGAGCGTATGCACCGGCCATCCTGGGCCCCATCACTGCGTCCGGTTATGGCCCCCCCGCAAGAAGGGACGGCCAGGCCTACTGGAACGACTCTGTACCCACACCTCACCCTATACTCGTGTCCTCCACCTCCCCCACACCTGCGGCTGGGCGATCCCCGCAGGACAGCGTTATGGGCTGCCCCGAAAGCGAAGAGCCCACCGTCCCCAATCTACTAACCACGCAGATTGGCGAAGCCACCCAAGACGCCATCATGGCGGCTCTCCCCGTCTGCCCCCACTGACTCACAACAGCTCTGGGACAATGTGCCCTCCCTTCCCGCCGACCTCCCTCCGCAACCGGAGGTGATCGAGGTCAGGGGCCGCACAACCCCCCACTCACACAAGACACCACGCCCCTGATCGCGGGCCCTCTCAAACGCCTCTGTTTGGAGCCATGCCACGGTGGAATCGAACGTTACGGATTCCGAAGAACCCACATTCCCAGCCTTAGCGGTTGCAGATGGTAACAACCGCACCTTCACATGGCGCAACTTAGGTGCAGCCATACGTGCACATATTCTACCAGCACCCATGGACCCGGAGTCCATCCGCATGTCCGCGTACGACCCTGACGGGGACGAAGACGAGACACTTGCGGAGATTAACCAGACTCTGATCGAAGAGATTAGCCGAGACGTCTCCTCCGTCTTGCAGGGTTGGAGCTCGTACAGGCTCCAACACCCACTTGAGCTCCGGAAGGGACACAAACTGCCCACGACAGCCAGCGAGTTTAACTGTATGGCTAAAACCGTTCTGACCGCCTTAGATGCTGGAGCATCCGCACACGATGGGGAGACGATGGTTAAAGGACTCACACCACAGTCCTGGACGCGCCTCACCATGGCCATCCTCTCCGCTACTCTACGAGGTGCCCTCCGCTCCCCAGCCGCTATGCGCACGGGAGCGCGTTCTCTCAATGGCATCGATTCATTCCCGCTACACAAAGACGTGGACCACCCTCTGACGGAGGGAGGTGCCATAATGTTAATGTGCCAGCAACTGGAAGGGCTCTACCGGTCTAACCGGAATCACCCTGACAAAACATTCCCCGATTCCTACTTTGACCGTCTCGTTACGCTACTTGACTCCCGCATGCATCAGGTCCCCACCTCGACCGCCACCTCAGCGCCTGTACCTCTGACGGAGGCAGACAGGGCCCAGGTGACCGCCACTGTCCGGGAAAAACTCATCCTGGACGGCCTGGAAGCGGCAAGGGTCGACCAAGCCTTTATGGGCGAGATCAGGGAAGCTGTGAAAGCGGAGATCTACGCCAATCTTAATGCTGAGGCGCTGTCCAACATTGAGGACTGGCGCGCCATTTATAAGCACGAATTTACGGAAGCGATGCACGACGCTTTCGAAGCCCAATACCCGGGCATCCACCCAGGCAAAGGTACAGCTAAGGAAATTCCCCTGACCACGCACTCCCAAGTGGTCCGCGAGGCACAGCCCCACATCCGGGAGGAAGTCCGCATCCAGGTGAACGCCTGCATCGCCTCCATCCACAAGGAGATCAAGGAATCCCTGGCCAACGACGATCCATTCTGGAAGCAAGGCCCCCTCCGTGAAACCATAGCTGCGGAGCTCCGTATGGCCACAACCCTCCAAGTCCAACAAGAACTGGAACAAGAACTCCAATCCATGAAGACCGCAGCTAGGGAAGAACTGGACGCGTTCAAGTTGCAACTCCAGTACGACCAAGATCAAGCTCACGTGGCTCTGCACAAGGAAGCCCAGGAGGAATACGACACCGCCAAAGCACTATACACGACAAATCTGGAGGCGGATGTCAAGGACTTCAAAAAAGTGATCAACACCTCTGTTAAGGAATGGAAAGATCAATTTAAGACTGCACGTAATCTCTCTGCCTTAAAACGAGAGGCACGCCGCTTCGGCCTTAACCTTGTTCCCACAGACGAGGGTTCAACCGCAGCGGAGAAGAGCCTCTTCGCAAGGTACGCGCTGTCCCCCCTTGAAGTCGACGGCCGCAATATCTCGGTCGAACCGGACGCACTGCCCTCTTGACCCATCACTCCAACCTCGGAAATTTTCACAACCCCCCCCAACCAGCCGACACGCCTGCCCGACCCTAATGTCACGCCAACCCCAGTCCGTGTCAAGAGGTCTCGCACGGAGGAAGCGGCGGTCTACCCCCCTTTATACCCACACCTCTTCACTCCATGGGAACTGCAACCGCCCACGCCGGAGCAAACCCGCATACCCCTCCCACCCCCTTCTCCCATGGAAGAGGACCAGGACTATGTGCTCGAGGTACTCACCGACCGCTTACACCAAACCAGATCCAGCATCCATGCCTCTGTCCATGCGCCCCCATTGGGCACCCACCATCCTTCTCTGGTGCACATTCCCAGTGCCCTACCGCAGGGGGGCCCTCTCGACGCGCAGTCTGAGGGTCAACCCACGGCTCCTTCCCCAGTCACGTTGCCCGCCGACGCCTCAAGGCTTGAGGAACCGGAAGTCGCGCACCCGACACAGACGACCGACCACCTCGCCGCGATGCTGGCAGCGATCAACGTGACCATACTCGGGCTAGAAGCGAGACTGACCACACGCCTCGACGCGCAAGATAAGCGCATCCAGGCTCTGTCGGCTCCCTCGAACCCATCCCAACCGGTAACGGCGAAAAGGGCTAAAGGCCAGGCGACGGTGGCAACCGTCCCTGACCCCAATACCCCGAGTAGCTCGTCGGGAGCGCGTGAGACCGCTGCGCCAGTGCCACGTGTTGATGACCCCACTCCACACGACCGAATTGAGGAAATCCAAACACCGGGCGTCCAGGCCTCGACATCAGGAACCCAGGGTCTGGCTCAGAAAACCCACGTCGTCCAGGAGGCGTTCCAACCCCCCCCCGAGAAGCATGTGCGGCTGAACGTTGATTCAAAGGGGAAACCCACCCCCGCCACATCCATGCCCCCCTCCTGGGCCAAGATCACCGCCGCATCCACAAGCTCTAAACCGCAGACGGGCCCGGCACAGCCAAGGACCCCCCCTCCTAAAACACAGATCCCTGCGACCAAAGGACGGTCGGCAAAGACCTCGGGCAACACCGAAGTCACCATCAACCGTCACCCGCGGTCTGGAAGACGCAGCCTTCAAAGCCACCATCCGCAAAATGACCCTGGCGGCCATAATAGCCAAAACCCGCACGGAGATCGACCGTCTCACTGGAGGGAAGATCGCTCTCAGTGGCAGGTGGTCTAATAATCCAAACAAACTCATCCACAATTTCGTCTACACCTTCAAAGGCCAAATCCCTTTCAAGGCCATCTACCCACTCCGAGACATCCTGGTGAAACCCCTGATGACAGGCCAACTTGTGCCCAACGATGGCTGGGTACACGGCCAGATCAGGGACACCAACACCTCCGACAACTCCGGGCACGTCTACTCCAATGACCAGCTCGAGAACAAACTCCGCCGTAACCCGGCCTTCGAAGACGCTATCTTCTGTATTACCCCACACTGGCAGGGGTCCAGAAGCACGGTCTCCTCGAATCCCCGGGGCACGGTAGCTTTTGCATACGTAGATGAGGAAGGTCACGTCACCGCCCAAGCCCTCAGGGACGGTGTCTTCCTGTTCAACAAGAAAATGAACTTCGTACCTGTCGGCGACACCCCGACTATCATCATGTGCGGCCAATGCCATTGCATCGGACACGCCACAGACTCTACGGCATGTCCCCTGCCAACCAACTCCGTCCGCTGCCACATCTGTGGGGGCGCGCATCATTCCAACGATCATGCCGCCCACTGCCCGAAACCCCACAACAAGGTCGGGGAGTGCCGCTGCCTCTTCCCATGCCTCAATTGCTAGGGAAATCACAACGCCCGCTCCCTGCGTTGCCCCCTTAAAAAGGGCTTCTCACCACCTGACCTCGCCGACAACCCCGCGACCAGCGCTGCGGCCCCAACCTCTGCCAAGGGCAAGGCTAAAGCGGACGCTTCCGAGCACCTGGTCACCACACAGTGTGAACCGACCACCACCTCGTCCCCCAACATAGCGCCGGACGACCAGTTCACGGTGGTCACTAAGAAACGGTCTCGCAAGGGCAAGGGTAAGGCTAAGGACAACCGTCGCCCAAAGCGTCCAGGATGCCAACGCCTCGGTCCCTGGCTCCTCTGCCGCCGCTGCCCAGTCCAGACAACAGACGGCCAAAGTCCCCGCAAGACCCATCTACAAACCCCCTACCCCCCCCCACGTGGAAAGAGGCTCCCGTCATCCACAAGCGGCATGTCGCTACGGACCTAGAATGCGCCGCCGCCCTACGCCGCGTATTCAGGCGAGAACCGACAGTGGACGACCTCCAATCTGTTCACATCGCATGGGGAGGCCACGAATCTGACGAAGAGGTCACAGCTCTTTGGACGCTCCACTTTAAGTGGGCGGTCAAATACGGCCTACCGCTCACTATGGAACAAGCCAAACGCCGCATCGTCAAAGAAAGTGTCGAGCGCAGAACTAACAAGCGAGGAGCAAATAGCAAAGAGCTAGTAGACAAGTTAACTTCAGAGGGGAAGTAAACTCTATATATATACACACCTAGTAGACAAGTTACTATGGAACGTCTATGAGTAAAGGTAGTGCAGAGAAAGGTATAAAAAGGAACTTACACTTCAGAGGGGAAGTAAACTCTGAAGTGTGAAGGCGTAGACAGCAGTCCTTATATACAGGACGCTTAAGTAAGAATGGTCTGTGCGCCAGAGGGAGAAACACCATTGGAGGGCAGAGAACAATAGCTGCCTAAAGCAGACAATACCGGTATCTTTACAATAGAGAACAATAAGAGCCATATATGGCTCTGACAATAAAGATAAACAAAAGTGGTCCGTACAAGTCCGGCCAAGGTCCAAATTAGTCCATAAGGGACAGATACCGTATGTGGGCTGACACAATCAGATCCCACGAGACATGTGACTTGAATCAGTCGCGTCTCAACATCCCTCCATGATTGGGACAGTCCATAATGATGTAAAGAAGATGGAGATGATAATCTTTTGAAGAGCTGAAGCGTCGTACAGAAGTTTCGGATTAAGATTGGAAGATTGGTCCATGATACAGGACTATCTTATCTGGAGCAGATGACGCTCCATCCGAGACTTTATCTTAAGTACTTCATAAGATCCTTGATACAGGACTACTTTTTGAAGCCTTAGAGACTGTACACTATTGTTGGTGAAGGTCCAACTTCTTCAGGGTCTAAGAAGGGTTTTTCTTAGCTCTTCAGATCAGAGAACATGGTGTGCTTTGGTGTTAAACCAAGGATCGACGACCATTGACTGGTTATCAGCATGATGTTCCTGAGGCTCCATTTACACCATTCCTAGATCATTGACCATTTTTTCAAAGGTGTCTCTGGGCAGGGACTTGGTGAGTCCATCTGCAACCATTTCACCTGTAGGTGTACGTATCAGGTCTATGACCTTGTTTTCTACGTATTCCCTGACTACATGGTGTTTGATCAGGATGTGTTTGGACCGTCTTCCTGTGACAGGGTTTAATGCTAAGTCTACAGCGCCCTTGTTGTCACAGTGTAGGGGAATGGGGGAGGTAACCTCATACCCTAGTTCCCCTAGGAAGGTAGTGTACCACTGAGCTTGGTTTGAGGCCTCTGAGAGGCTCATATACTTGGCTTCTGTGGTAGACTGTGCAATGGTCTTCTGCTTTCTGGTGCACCATGAAATGGCTCCATTGGCAAGCAAGAAGACGTAGCCAGAAGTGGAGTGTTTCTCTTCCTGATCTCCCCAGGAAGAGTCACAGTAGCCATGAAGGCCTTCTCCACCATTCCCTCCAGCATAGCGCAACGCATAGTTTTTTGTGGTTTTTAGGTATGCTATGACGTATTTTGCAAGACGTAAATGCTGAGGTGAGGGATTGGAAGCGAATTGGCTAAGGCGCGCAACAGCGAAGGAAATATCAGGTCTGCTTCCAATCTGCGCATAGAGCAGAGACCCAATTATCTGTTGATACTTCTTAATCTCAGAAGTAGAGGCCTGATCTTCAGATTTGATCAAGTGTGCCTCGGCGCCAGAGGGAAGAGGAGTGTATACTGGGTTGGAATCAGACATTCCAAAGCGTTCAACCACATCGCGGATGTAATCTGATTGGTTGATTTCCATAGTGCGATTTGCACGGTCTCTGGTGATGTTAACACCTAGGTAAGACTGGATTTCACCAAGATCAGTCATCTCATATCGACTTGATAGAGATGCTTTCAGATCATTGATCTTTGATAGGGAACTCCCAAGTATAGTGATGTCATCTACATATAAGATCACGAAAAGTGTATCACCCCCCTCTTGAAGATGATACACGTATACTCCTGCATCAGAGTACGTCCGCGTAAAGCCTAGGTCAACTAGGACCCCATGGAATTGCACGTTCCATGCGCAGGAAGCTTGTTTCAGGCCATAAAGGGCCTTCTGTAACCGGCACACAAGGTGCTCGGAGCCAGCTGTGACGAAACCGACTGGTTGCTCCATGTAGATTTCTTCCTCCAGTTCCCCATGAAGGAACGCCGATTTGACGTCCATCTGGTGAATATGCCAATCTTCAAGTGTGGCAAGTGCAAGAAGGAGTCTCAAAGACTCAAAGCGGGCAACTGGGGAGAAAGTTTCGTCAAAGTCCACCCCCTCTAGTTGGGTGAACCCTTTTGCCACTAGCCTAGCACGAAAGCGTCCATCTGCTTTCTTTTTGAACACCCATTTGCATGAATGGTCTGTGCGCACAGGTGATCCAAACACAATACAGATGGTCTGTGCGACAGAGGGAGAAACACCATTGGAGGGCAGAGAACAATAGCTGCCTAAAGCAGACAATACCGGTATCTTTACAATAGAGAACAATAAGAGCCATATATGGCTCTGACAATAAAGATAAACAAAAGCGGTCCGTACAAGTCCGGCCAAGGTCCAAATTAGTCCATAAGGGACAGATACCGTATGTGGGCTGACACAATCAGATCCCACGAGACATGTGACTTGAATCAGTCGCGTCTCAACAGAAAGCACACTCAACGAAGTAGACGCACTTAGGAGGTTTGATGAGGAATGGGGACCGGTGGGCCCCCAAACCTACCTTTTCTCCACTATCCCCCAAGAACAGTACTTTTCCCGCCCAGGGGACCTGGAAGAGGTCGAACTGCCTGAGGAAACCGTACGACACAACCAAAACATGGCACGCACCCTGGTCAACACCATCATCCAGTTCAAACAGCTCGAGGCCAAGGCCAACGGGACCCCACCGCCCCCTGCCATCTTGGACTCTGTTGTCGACGCCCTCCTCGACACATACTCTCACCAGGGTACTTATTCCTTCTTCGGTCTAGCCTCCGCGGGAGCCGACGACTCTATCTGGAACGCACTCATCGACACGCACGCATTCGCCACCACCGCACTCGAGTCCTATGCATAGTACGACCATACTATCGGTTAACATGCATAGGCGGAACGACGCGATGCATGCCCTCTTGGAAAGCAACGATACAGACGATGTCATCTGCGTGCAAGAACCCTGGTTTGCAGCCGTTGGCACTGCACGACATGACAAACACAAGCTGGGTGTTGACGTCCTAGGGGGCGCCAAACACCCGAAATGGAACCTTATGTACCCTTACTTCACCCAGGACAAACGAGCCAAGGTTATGCTATACTCCCGTAAGTACAGTAGACTGGACTCCGCCCGCAGACTTCATCCCTTACACACCATACCCCGTCTTGACCTCATATCCCACCCTTCCTTAATGATAGTTGATACTCAGCTGGCAGACACCACTTTACGTATCATTAACTTCTACAACGACGTAGACAATCCCTCAGCTATCCGCTCGCTACTAAACCTTGATCTAGATCCCACTGTCCCGACGATCATCGTCAGAGACTTCAACTTACACTGCCCGAGATGGTCGCCGAGGGGCTGGTCACCCTCTCCCTGAGTAGCCGAGTTCGAGACTTGGGCAATGGTCCAGACTTTCGAACTCGCCTCGGCGCCCGGCATCACCACTCGGAGGGGTACTGCCGATCAACGGGAGAGCACGCTGGACCTCGTCTGGCATAACCTCCAAGCGATGGCTTCCCTGGACATCTCCCCTCCCACCGTTGATTGGAACACCTCCTTAGGCTCTGATCACGCAGGCATCCGATCGACCTGGACCATACACAGCACACACCGGGGACCAAAACAGCTCCGCAACAACGCCTTCCACGTGGACTTTGATGATGACGACGCCGTCAACGCCTGGCGCTCGGACATCGAGGCCCAGCTCCCCCGCATCATACCCCTTCCCAGCCCTGAACTCGTAGAACTCTTCGCCATGGCCATCATGGAAGCGATCTCTGTAGCATGCCACACCCATATGGAAATCAAAGTCCCTGCAAAGGCACAAGGCCACCGGTGGTGGAACGAGGAATGCACGGCGGCCACGGAAACCCTGAGGGCCACTATGCACGACTCCCCGGAACGCTGTTTGGCCAAGAAGCACCTCAAACAAGTCACCAGACAAGCCAAACATGCCCACTACGATAAGCAGATCGACGTCGGCGCCATCTGGGAACTTGCCTCCTGGAGGCATGGTAGACGCCTGACAGGTATCCCGGCACTCCGATGCCCGGACGGCAGCATCCTCATGGAGCAACGAGAGATCTCCGAAACTCTCTGACGCAAATTCTTCGTCGCAGCAGACGCCCTTGGCACCATTTCAGCGGCTCAACACGATGACCCGCCTCCACTTCCGACAAGGCACTTCGAGCCCATCGTGCAAAAGGAGGTTGACCCCCTCCTTTACAATGCTAGCTCCAAGTCTGCCCCGGGGGAGACGGGCATCACATGGCGCATCCTCACACTCGCATGGTCCGCCCTCGCGACCCACATCATCCACCTATTCAACGCATGTCTCGCTAACAGCTACCACCCACAACAATGGCGCCACGCCATCGTGGTCGTCATACCCAAGCCGGGAAAAGACGACTACCTTGCGCCCAAGGCTTACCGGCCCATCTCCCTAATCGAATGCATCGGCAAACTCCTGGAAAAGACGGTCACAAAGCGCTTACTCTTCGAAGCGGACAAGCACCAGCTTCTGCCCACCACACAATACAGCACCCGTGCCTTCTCCTCCACACTTGACGCCGGTCTCGCCCTTACTCATGACGTACAATGCGCATTCCGAACCCGCAGGAAATGCGGCACCCTCCTCTTCGACATCAAGGGTTTCTTCGACCACGTCAACCGAAGCAGGCTGGTTCACACGCTGCGAATCCTCAGCTACCCCGAGTCGATCGCGGCCTGGACGGACTCTTTCCTCATGGATCGAACGGCCTCGCTTTCATTCAACGGCGGGATTGACCTTCCCCAGAACCAACTGGTAGGCATGCCCCAAGGGTCACCCATTTCCCCGATCCTGTCAGCACTCTACACCTCGACACTCCTCAAACTGGCCCTGGAACACACCAACACCACCCTGGGCATGTATGTCGACGACGGCATCATCTTCGCACATGGCGAGTCCTGGGAAGCGGTAGACAAAGGCTTACAGGAACGCTACCGCCAGTGCAAAGATTGGCTAAGGCGCTCAAACTTGGAATGCGAACCGGACAAAACCGAACTCATTTACTTTACACCCCCCTACACACATAAAAAATCCCCACCACCACCACAATCATTACTACTTCCGAACCCCACTCTCTTTACCTACTACCCAGTCCACGCATCCACTACTATCCGGTACCTCGGATTCTTTATTAACCACCACCTAGACTGGGAGCTGCACGTGACTACGATGTGCAATCGGGCACGTGCCTCCCTGAAGGCTTTACAGATACTCGGCAACTCACAGAGGGCATCTCCACAGCGAACTGGAGGCTACTGTTCCACACAGTATGCCTCCCGGTTCTGTCTTACGGATGCCAGCTCTGGATGACCTCAAGGAAGAAAATCGGACTCCTGAAGAAAGTGCAGGTAACTATGAATGAGGGGGTCCGTGTAATTTCCGGATCTTTCTGGACAGCACCACGTGGCCCCCTCCATGAGTTACTCCACATCCTTCCTGCGTGCCACTACTTCGAGAAGCTAACCGCCACGTCCGCAATTAGACTGTTCCGTGTTCCCCAGACATCACAACTGATCGCTCGCCTCGGCAGCGATTGGGAGCCTCCGGTCCAGAGTGGCCCACACTCCAGCAATGGAGGGGTGGTGTGTAACAGAGCACTGCAGGTCCGGTCTGGAGGACGAACACAACAGCGCCCCACTGCCTTGGAGGCTCTCGGCGCGCAAGTAGACCCCATGCTCACCGAGCGCGTCGACGTCACGGCCGTGGCCCCCTGGGAGGTACACAACTGGGAGGCTCACGTGTCCGTTGAAGGGCTAACGGACCTCAACGAGCGGAACTCCTTTGTCAACGGGCTCTACGCCTCGCGACATGAGGAAAGTACGCTGATTATCTGTGTGTCGGGTCACATCTCGAACAAAAACAGACCCGACAACAAGGTGGTTGGAGCAGCAGCCGTTTCCATATGGCAGGGAGAGTTGGAGCCACGTGCATGGACGTGGACGCTCGGCACAGGGGTGCTGACACACGACGTCCACCTCTTCGGCATATCCAAAGCCGCCGAACTTATCTCAGCTGAGTACTCACATGCGGCCCCTGACCACATCTACATACTTTCTTTGGACACATCGGCCATCACGGGTATCTGTCAGACCCAGGCCTTAGCTAATCAGACTTCCATTCTCCGCTTTCATAACGCGCTGACGGCCTTCTACTCCACACACAGGGACACGAGGATTCACCTCGTGTGGTCCAAGGAACTAAGGAAGAGACCCGCTGACTCCCAATCCCGGAAAGCTGCCCAGGCCGCCTGTACCCATACCCCCCCTGCTTCCATCCAACGCATGCAGTCTGCTGCATTTGTCAAAAAGTCACTCCGCTCCGCTGCTTTCTTTCAATGGTCTACCAAATGGGCCAAGGAGCAAAACCACCCCACCCGCACTGGCCCACGGGCCTACAGTCACTCCATCGACTTCACCCACCCGCCTGACGGCCGTAATCACCCCCTATGGTTGGCTGCCATACCCCCCAAAAAGCCCAGTGAGGACTACATCCCGATCACAAGATGGACCCACTGCACGGCATTCCAACTCGCCACCCTACATTCCTTCACCTCCGACTACACACTCCTTCACCAACCCGACCTCCCTCCCGAAGCATCCCACTGCCCATGTGGGTTCAGGGACCGCTCCTTCTACCACCTCGTGTACGACTGCCCCCGCTTCACGTCACAGCGCCGGGCTCTCTTCTTGTCTTGAGCACTCACCGCACGCATCCCGGAGGATGCCACACCTCCAATCGACCTCTTCACAGGGGATGGGGACATGGCGTACGCCCTCTGCCGATTTCTCCAACAGACCGGCGCAGCATCAAAACCGGAGGCTGGGGCCCAACCCCCAGCTGATCATGGTTGATCGCGGCGATCGACCTCACTTCTAGAAGACCCTGCGCACCGCAGCCCGCCTACCTGGCCGTCGTAAGTCGCCGCTTGTTTCACTCTTCACGTACTCGATCGATCCCAACGCTATGGCACACCTTTCTGACTATTACCCGGCCTCCTTGGGAGGGGGCCTCCAACATACTTAATTACATAACCGGACCGCATGTGGGGCTCGCCTTACGATACCTGTGTTTCATAAATTTCGCTCTCTTCATAGAGGCGGAGACCGTTCTTGTACTATGTACTGCCGCGGAATACAAATGGTTCAAAAAAAAAAAAAAAAAAAAAAAAAAAGCGCGAGTCATTGTATCGTATCGTAATCGTACAACCAAGTTAGTAAGTAAAATCATAACACTCTTGTTCATTTTGCACAAGCGGATAGACCTTGCAGTCAAGTGAGGCAGGGGCATTGGGGAGAAGGTCTATCGCATGATCCCAAGGGCGAGAGGGGGGAAATTGGTGAGACACTTCTTCGTCAAAGATTTTTCAATGGCGTCTGTACTCCTCCGGGATCATCTCCTCGAAGGTACGCTCCTTTTTCTTCACTGCTTCTTGCTGTGCTAATTCGGAGGTGGTCATGGTTTTGCGCAGAAACACAATCTGGGGCTCTTGCTCATCATTCATAAGCTGCTCCCATGCTTCCTTGTCAAGTTCGTACATCTCCAATGCCCGAATGGAGGCTTCTATGGGCGTGGCTTTGTCTGACAAGTGAAGGCTCGAGACGACAACCGGTTGGAACTCCTCATTCAACATCACATCTCCCCACTTGATCGCCAGCTCAAAGGCCGTGAACCAAGGGTATCCCAGGATTACTTTGTCCCTTCCCAGGTTCGTGACCAGGAAGCGAAGCGTCCTCTCCTCTTTCCCCGTTCGTACAGTGAGATCTGTGTACTGTGTGATGGCCCCATCTTGGTTATGGGTGCCATCCACATTCCAAATGCAGATAGGGTGCATGACGTCTCTTGTTCCAATTTGGAGTCGTTTCAGAAGGGAGGAGCATATAAAGTTATTGGTTGCTCCGGAGTCCACGAGGACTTGTCTTTCGGCTGTTGTGTGTGCAGATTTGAACAGAACTGGAATTCGCATGGATCAGTATCTGCTAGTGTACACATTTAAGTTTAATGCTCTAGCCCAGGCTGCTGGGTTCAAGCATCGAGAAAATCCTCTTTTTCGAACAACTTTTCTACCATGAGGTCTCGTACCTCTTGGGTTTGCGCCTTCATCGCTGCGATCTGTAGATCTGCCTGCTCTTCATTCGATAGTACGCAACTAGATTGTATGGCGAAAGAAGAGACGGTGGGAGCTGATAGGCCTGAACCCAAGGAAGTCGTGGTTGATGGTCTTGGGGACATGGGGGCTGGTGCCATGGTAGATGTAGCTGCAGCCACCCACATGCCTTTTTGAGGGCAGTTACGCGAGATGTGCCCTTGAGCGCGGCATCTAAAACATCTTCCCTCCTTCTGAAGTTGTGCTTTGTCAGTGTCTGTGAGGGCCACGGAGGCTTGGGCGCGTCCAACATCCATGGCGTTGGGATCACGCGTGCGGTTGAGAGCTTGGACCCACTGCTCCCGGCTATGGGCCCCCTTCTTTCGAGGCAGTCTGCCTTTGCCCAGGCGGTCCTTGAGAACAAGGTATTCAGCTTGTTGTAACCGGGCAGCCGCCTTCCACTGCTCCCAGTTGATGGGATGCTGGAAGCGGTAGCATTAATGACTAACTGGTTGGGCAATCCGTCTTGGAACATTTCTAAGGTCGTAGCTTTGTCGGGGTTATACCCTGCTTTGGTGACAAGGTTTTGGAACATCGCGATGTAAGTGTCGATGTCTTCCCCTTTCATAGTGAGAGTTTGGAGTGCCTTGCGCACGTTGGTTTGTTCGGTGGTGTCGGTATAAGCTTGTACGAATCGGTCTCTGACGGTGGTCCACAGGACCTTGTTATTGCGATCTACCCCTGCCGTGACCTGTTCGTCGAGCCATCGCGCTTGCTCATCTACCCAGTCGTTTACGAGTGGGCCGCGGATGTAGGACAGGAACGTCATGGTTTGCGTGAGTGGGACGGCTAGCTGATTGACTGCGGGGTTCATTCCTAGGTATAGCTGGAATGCGTGCAGGAAGCATTTACTTTCGTCCCTTGCTCCCGTGAATTCCAGGGGAGGGTTTCCTCCTAGCCGTCCGTTGCCTCCTGGTGCGGGTGGTGCGGCTCCTCCCGGCACGCCACCACCGCCACTGCCACCACCACCGCCACTGGGTGGGGCTGGGACACCGCCACCTGGCAGGTTCGGTGCTCCCCAACCTCCTGAGCCAGGAGCTCCGGAGGGTCCTCCTCCTCCACTTGTCCCTCCACTTGTGAGGGTTGTACTGACAGAAGCTTGTTGGGTTTGGGACATGATGTGAGTTTGAAAGTGCGCTGTTGGGTCACTGAGGGGTAAATTTGTTGTAGGGACGGGGACACTCGGGGAGTCTGGGTCGGTGTTGTCAATGTCAATGCCTGAGGGAGTGAAGATTTGCAAAGGTCCAACACCGAGGGCTTGAGGGACGATACTGATGGTGTACCACTGGCCCTTCTTTGCGGAGTAGTCGATATATGCCCACTGTCGTAAGTCCTCAAGGTAGTGGACTTGCCAGTATTTTTGAGTATTTGGGTGGAAGAGAAAGTAGCCCTCCACTCCTTCGTGTTCCTTCCAGACAACTGCTCCTTTAACTCTATCCGAGAGCTTGTTGTCACTGTATCGTTCAATGTATTCTGCTTGGAACTGGGTGTTGATAAGTGACCCTTGCACACTTAGCGGCTCAGAGGACAATCAGATATGGACTGCTGTAGATAAGATATACAGGACTCATGTAGATTAGATTATTATGATCACACAATCTCGGACTTATTGTATTTACTTATCTATGACATCACTGTATACTATGACATCATAGGATCTGGACTTTGCGTTGTATTCAACGTTCTTGTACTTTCCCTTTGTTCTATCCTTATCATGATGTCAGTATGATATCATTAGTCTAGATTCTTCTTGTACTCTTACCTCTTGTTCTCAGAACGTCCACTCCTTTGTCCTCTGTAGAACAATAGCCCTTGTATTTGCTGTGACTCTGTGTTACCAGTGTCACCCTGTATTTTGTATAAGTAGTGCAGCTTGTATGCTCCTGGTCCACATCAGTTCTCATCTGTTGTGTGCCAGGTATGTCTCCACCTCTTCAATGTAACATCAGTTCTCATCTGTTGTGTGCCAGACTCAAAACTCTGCTTCACTTGCTTGATAACACTCTGTTGCTGCTTCCAGTCACCTTTGATATCTCACCACAGTCCTCTTGTCACTGTGAGTATCATCCCTTCATGTGCGCTGTTCATCACTGGGATTGGCTGCGGCTAAGTGTCGCCACTGTGAGAGACTTGACTTAATGTAACACCACCACAGGGGCATTAGGCACGATGTGTACCTTGTAAGTCAACGGGATCGGAGGAGCATGAGTTGGTTAGGACTCAGTTCGGTGATGCACAAGTATCACTCGGTCTCCCACTCAAGGATAATAGCGGAGAGATAGAGCTTAAGTGAAGATGCAAGCAAAGATGAGGACTCAAGCGCAGCAGCGAGTCAAAGGTCATTTGTGAGGCTAAGATGATGTGGTATTACACAAGAAGTCAAGTCTACCATACAAGCTAGGCAGGGCGTGACTTATATACTAGTACAGGATGTTTGTGATGCACAAACACATGGTGCAATTCTGAGCTAATGGTCCTAAAGTGTAAACAAAGGGAAGAATCAGATATAGTACAAGTGAATCCCACGGGACAACACGTGCCTCAGAAATGGTCAGCGGATGAAAAGAAGCGTAAAACTGGCCATCATATTGCCTCAGCGCAAGGTGCAAGATGGAAGCCGAGACGCATGTCAAGTCGGATCATATCGTAATCGTACAGCGAACACGTGAAGGAGAACATGGTGAAGTGCAAGAAGGAGAAGAATTGTGACACTGGGGCTGGGTTGAACGGACTGGGCAGGTGACACAGGTGGTGATGGCGGGGCGTTCTGAATGATAACGGTGGGCTGGACTGAGATGGGGAGTAGGTCATTGAGGACATAGTGAACTTGGACTGGGGAGTGGGACATGAGTAAATGGGAGTGGTAAGGAAGGAGATGGGGACGTCTCTTGGAAAAGCCCTGTGCTTATATGCATTTCTCTGGCGGGGTTTAAACGTTTGAACTCCCTTATCGCTTCATCAGCGAATATGTCATCCTTTGAGACCCATTGATTATCGGAGTCCAGGTATCCACACCATTTGACCAAATACTGCAGTTTCTTTGTTCTGCTGAAGTGCCAAGAGTCTAGAATCTTCTTGACTTCATATTCTTCTTCATCATCAATCAAATCTGGCGGTGGGGTGCTGATAGTTGGGGCCATGTGTGGGAGTTTCGCGATAAGGAGTCAGGAGATCTGTGTGAAACATGGGGTGGATACTCCACTGCGTGGGAAGTTCTAATCGATAGTTGACTGCGGACATCACCTGGATGACCTTAAAGGGGCCGTGTCTTCTGGGTGCAAGCTTGGTGGTTGGTTGGTTGGTATGTAGGTGGTGTCCCTCGAGCCACACCAGGTCTCCAATTTGGTATTTGGGTGTATCTTTGTGTTTGATCCACCCCTGCTGCGCTTTTCTCATCAGTTCCTGGGCACGTGTCCTAGCCTCTTTGAACTGTTTGACGTGGAGTGCTACCTGGGGTACAGGGGAAGGTTGATCGATCCAGTTGGCATGTGGCATAAGGATTTTGAAGGGGGATTCCCTTGTGGATTCGTTGGGCCAGTTGTTGTGAGTGAATTCCGCCATTGGAAGATAGTGGGTCCAGTCATCCTGTCGTTCATTGACCCAGAAGTGCAGGTATTGTTCTAGCCACTGGTTTGTGCACTCCAATTGTCCGTCTGTCCTGGGGTGATAGGCCGTTGAGATGTTCTGTTCGATCCCTAGTATTTTGCACAGCTTGCGTGTGAACTTGGACGCAAATTGTGGGTCTCTGTCGCTGATGATGCGTGCTGGTAGTCTGAATCGGGAGAAGACATGTTTTACATACAGGGCTGCAGTACCTTCTGCGCTTATTTCTTCTAGACATGGGATGAATATAGCTGCTTTTGAACAGTCGTGATCTGTTACTGTCAGTATAGTATCACAGCCATCCGCTTGGGGTAATTTTGTGATGAAGTCCAGCGCTATGGTCTCAAATGGCATTGCTTCTGGTTTTGGGAATATGGGTTGTAGTGGTGCACGCGTGGGGCGGTTGTTGACTTTGATTCTTTGGCAGTCTTTGCATCCCTTGATGTAGTCTTGCACCTCTTGTCATAAGCCTGGCCACCAGTAATATTGTTTGACCATTTTGATTGTTCGGCTGATTCCCAGGTGTCTGTGTATTGGTGGGTCATGGTGGGCTTGGATGATGTGCCTCCGTTCGTATTGGTCTCTGGTGACTGCACGTCGTCCATCTTTATACCACGTGCCTTCGATTTTCTTCAACTTGTGCGGGTTGACCCATCATCTGATGGTTTCCTCGTCCTGAGCGTACACTGGATTTGAGGGTTGCATTTCAGCGACGGTTACTTGGTTCCCTAGTCGTGTTGGGTTGTCGGTTGTGTCGATTTCTGCAGCTCTGACGAATATGTGGTCAGGTGATACCGTGACTTGTTCGTTGTCGTGTTCTCCTTGGTTGTAGTCAGGTCGTCTGGACAGTGCGTCAGCTCATCCATTGGCGGTGCCTTTGATGTGATGAATCTTGATGTCATATTCCGAGAGTTCGAGTACTTCCCTTGCAACGCATCTGCTTATCTTTTGAGGGGATCTCCAGTATTGTAGGTTTATGTGGTCCAAGAATACTTTAATTTTGTGTGGTGATCCTGTGAGGTATTGTCTCCCATTGTGTAGGGCCTTAACTATGGCTAGCAGTTCCAAGTCATAGATGTCGTAGTTTCGTTCTGCTGCATTGAGGGTGTTCAAGTAGTATGTGATAGGGTGTCATTTGTTGTCCTCGCCTCGTTGGAGTAGTACTGCTCCGACTGCGTATCCTGACGCGTCTACTTCCAGCTCAAAGGGTTTGTGTAGCGGTGCGACTGCCGCGCTACGTTAAGCAAGGCGAGGGTGAAAGTGAACTGAACCGGTGACACACCCAACTTAACGCGGAGACAAGTCACGCGCTAGATGTGCAGTCGACGTGGAGAGCGTGGAACGTGAAGGACTTTATGCAAGCCTAAAACCACAAGTGATCACACGGCGGCACACTGAGTGGAGAACCAAGAGGACAAGTTAGATTGGAGGATATAGGAAGTACAGTGGATACGCACCTGAGTGGAGAACCAAGAGGACAAGTTGGTTCCACTCAGGACGCTACATGATGGTTTATATATGCTACTGCAGCTGAGCTTGAACTGAGTCTAAACACTATTACTAAGTGTACAGTAAGACTCCTTGACTCAGGAGCTGACGCGTCGTGTCTAATAATAGCGCGTCTTATTGTGCTGACTGATGCACATGTCATCGCGCTTACGAGCGGCTCCACTTGCTGAGTAAAACCTAATACAGCGAGTAAGCGTATACTACTAATCATGACGTATACATTCTAGATTCTTCTAGAGTCTTCCTCCTCCTTCCATCCAATCAGAACTGAGTAAGCGTATAAGGGACTCTTGTCCCACGATCACGTGCACATGGGTGGCAGCCCGTGTGACTAACTTGTATCAGCACTTTGGCCCTTCATATCTCTATCAAATAAATGCGTATAAATACACAAAAATAAGATAAAAATAATACGCGTCCATGACATCACCCCCCTTCTTAAGGGTCGACGTCCGCGTTGGCCTCTGTGTACTGATGAGAAGCTTGCCAAGGCAAGGACGCGTATATGAGAGCAGCTATTTTTCTAGGTGCGCCCGGGTTTAGGGAGTGGAACTCCTGTACTTTTTCCGGGGCGTGCGCTAGATTTTTGGCTGGTTCCCAAGTGTCCTCGCCTTCACCGTAACCCTTCCAGCGGACGAGGTACTTAAGAGTACGACCAAAGAGTTTACTGTCTCTTATGTGTTCGACTTCGTACTCTTCCTCGCCTTCGACTGTGACGGGGTCTGGTGGAGGTGGCAAAAGCCCGTTAACTTCGTTTCCCTTGTAAGGGGAGAGGCGGTCTACATGAAATACATCATGGATCCGTAATGCAGGGGGGAGTGCAAGCTTGTAGTCGACGTCACTTAAGACTTTAGTGACTTCATATGGGCCTAGTTGCTTAGGTCCCAATTTGGACGACTGCTGGTGAATCTTTATTTGCTTAGCTTGCAACCAGACTTTATCCCCGACGTTGAAGACGTATGGCTTGTGTCTTTGTTCAACGTCCGTCTGCATTCGCCGTTTACTTAGGCGTAGAGCGGCCTCTGCATCCTTTCTTGTGGAAACTAGGTTCTGTAGACGTTTATCGAGCGTTGGGATACCGGTAGGCCTACCAGCAGGGATTGTGAAGTCAGGCGTATAGCCGTATAGTAGCTCAAAGGGTGTATGACCCGTTGCAGAGTTGAGCCTACTATTGACCACAAATTCCGCTGTAGGGAGCAGGTCGGCCCAATCATCCTGCCTCTTACTAATGAACAAGCGCAAGTAGACTTCTACTTCTTGGTTTTTGCGCTCTACCTGTCCATTAGCCTGAGGGTGATAGGCGGTGGTAAGACCTGCGTCTATCCCTAGTCGCTTGTATAGTGCTCGCATGCTCCTTGCAGCAAACTGGGGGCCTCGATCACTAATGATTTTTCGAGGAATCCCGTGCAAGGGGAAGACTTGCTCAAAGTAGATGGATGCTACCCCATCGGCCGTAATTTGAGAGGTCACTGGAAATAGATGGATTTGTTTTGTGTAATGATCCACTATGTTAAGGATCATGTCCTTTCCACGTGACATTGGCAGTGGGCCGATTAGATCGACGCCGACTAGCTGCCATGGACCCTCAGGTACTTCTTGCGGCTGAATGATAGCTTTGGGGTGCAGATCTTTGCGATAACGTTGGCATCGATCACATCCTTCTACGTATGAGCTTATGAAGCCTGCCATGCGTGGCCACCAGTAGTAGCGACTGACTAGCTCGATCGTTCCGTTTTTACCCGGGTGCCCTGTGGTAATCGAGTCGTGGCATGACTTTACCACATCTCTTCGCAGGGCACGATCGTTGGGTACATAGAGCTTTCCTCTATGATAAACGAAACCGTCTTCTTCTTCCCACAGCGCAACTCCGTCTGTGAGAGCTTTTGGAGCGGTCTTTTGTAAACTTTTAAGACCCTCTATGACTTCGGCTTCTCTTATAGACGCGAGTTTAATGCGACTGCCTAGGGAATCCACTTCTGGGCGGAAGTGGGCTTGGGCGGCATTGAGGAAATGCTTGGGTTGTAACACCTGAACCTGGCGGTTATCCTCACTATCTTTGACGTGGTCTTTTGAAAATCTACTTAATGCGTCGGCTTGCATAGAGTCTCCTTTCTTATAAGTGATTTTGAAGGCGAAGCGACTTAAATATAACGCCCAGCGAGCTTGCCGGCGATTTAGGTCTTTCATGCTTGCCCACCATTCCATATTCTTATGGTCGGTGATTACTTCAAAGGAGATGCCTTCGAGGAAATGTCTCCAGTCCTCTAAGGCGCGGATTAAGCCGAGCATTTCTCTATCGTAGATCTCATAGTTGCGTTCTTCTTTGCTCATAGACTCAGAGCGATACGCAACTGGGTGCCAAAGACCGTCTGGGTACTTCTGAGTGAGTATCCCGCCAGTAGCAAATCCAGAGGCATCGGTTTCGACGCGCGTGGGGAGGTTTGGATCGTACACCTTTAAAATAGGTTCTTGTACGAAACGCTCCTTAAGCTTGTCGAATGCAGCCTGCTGCTCCGAATGCCAGTGCCATGGGGTGTCCTTCTTCGTGAGGTCATGTAAGGGTCGGGCAATGGCCGCGAAGTCCTTAATGAACCGATGATAGAAGTTGGCGAACCCGACAAACGCTCTGACCTCTTTAAGCGTTGTGGGTGTTGGCCACTCCCTTACTGCAGAGACCTTGCCAGGGTCCATCTGCACTTCTCCGGGACAGATGATCATCCCGAGGTACTCCATCTCTTGCCTCTCAAATTCGCACTTCTCAGGTTTGAGGTAGAGGTCGTAGTCTCTTAGACGTTTGAGCACTTCGCGTACTATCTGGCGATGATGCTCTAAGTCTTGGCTATAGATGAGGATATCATCCATGTAGACTGCGACTTCTCCTGAGGCGATGAGATCGGCAAATATGGCGTTCATTAGGGCTTGGAAGGTGGCTGGGCTGTTGGTCATGCCAAAGTACATTACTTTTGGCTCGAACAGTCCGCGGTTGGTGACTATTGCACCTTTCCACTCGTCACCAGGCTTGATGCGAATATTATGGTAGCCCCATCTAACGTCGAACTTAGTGAAGTACTTGGCTCCCTTCAACCGATTAACAATGTCGGCTGCGAGTGGAAGAGGATAACGGTTCTTGATAGTTATCTTATTGAGCCGTCTATAGTCCTGCACTAGACGTAACTTTCCGTCCTTTTTCTTTATAAAGAATACTGGCGATGCCATCGGTGACTTAGATGGGACCAGGTATCCCTTAGAAATGTGCTCTTGTAGGAACTTATCCAATTCTTCTTGCTCGTTAACCGACATGGGATATGATTTGACCTTCCAGTGCTTGACCGCATCTGGTTCTAGGTCTATTGCGTGATCCCATGGTTGATGTTCCGGGAGCCTCTGGGATTCCTCCTCAGAGAACACTTTTGCGAAGTTTCTGTAGTGCTCTGGCACCATTTCTTCGAAGGTTTTCTTTGGCTTAGCGGCTGTTGCTTTCTCGGCGATCTGCTGAGAGTAGGTGAAGCCTGCTAGGCAAAACACTTCGTCTTGGGCCGTGTCGAGCACTTTCTCCGCAAGGAGACGGCGACGTTTCATGCGGTTCGCCATAATGCGCGTCACCTCTACCTCCAACTCTGGTTGCGCTGTTTCAGCGGTTGAGTTGAGGCGCATAGTACCTTCTTGCCAATCTATGTTTGGGTTCCTTAGTCTTAGCCATGGCAGTCCCAAAATGACGTCCTCTGGGCCCAATGAAGTGACTAGAAAATCATGACTATCTTCAGTGGGTCCGATTTGGAGGGTGAGTCGAACTTTATGGGTGATACTGCCGGCTTCATTGAGCGTTCCATCAATGTTGTACAATGTGATGGGGTGCTCTAGAGGAACCTGCAACATTTTATGGCGGTCAGCGTACTTTTTGTCTAGGAACAACGAAGTTGCCCCAGAGTCTACCATTGCTGCTACTTTTACAGTACGATGACGTCCTTTTAAATACACGAAAATATGAAAGTGTGATTTTTTATCTTTAGTTTCGGGAATAATAGTTGAAGACAGTGCTGCATCAGAAATCATCACGTGCGGCGCTGCTTCGGAAGAAAGTGGAGCAACAGGAACACTACTAATATTGTTCATCTCCGAGGCAGATGTAAATGTGGAGGGACCGGGAAGACAAGAAGCGGAACCGACACTGTTATCTAACTTACAGGCAGAAACTGTGTGAGTACGAGTTACAGGAAATGAGTCCGAAACACGAGAACATATGGTACAGGTACATAAGTCCGTCTCATCTACTGTTACGGGGCCGGTCGCAGCTACACGCGACCCCTTAATCAAAAAGCCGCCTTGAGAGCCTCTAACTGCTCTTGCTGGCGGGTTACCATCTCCATTAACTTGGCTACGTCTGCCTGTGACGTCTTTGCCGGAGTGGTGCTTGGTGAAGCGGCAGCTACCGCAGTACTTGATGGTGGGCTCGGGGATTCCGTGGTAGTGGCCGCTACTTTGGCCTTCCCTGGTTTCCCCATCTTCTTGAGCTGACAGACGGTGGACCGGTGTCCAACCTTTTGACAGTGGTTGCACACGTCCCGCTCGTGGTTTCCATCCTTTTTGACATGGTCGGGTGATCCACATCCGTAACACTTCCCTTTCATCCAGCTCTGGTATTCAGCCTTTGTTTTAAAAATGTCCCCCTTCTTCTGGGTGCCTTGCTGACGTGTAGCGTCGACTTGCATGGCGTTAGGGTCGGGGGACGAGGTTTGATTTGATGAAGTCGGTTTCCCGGACTTCTCGGCTCTTCGCTGGCGCATTCGTTGATCAATGGTCTGCGCCGACTGTTTGAGCTCTTCGTAGGTTTTGTAAGGCTTTTCTGACCAGGCCAGGACGTCCTTGATGTCCTCGTTGAGTCCATCATAGAAGCGGGTGCGTAGGTCCTCTTTGGACCACCCTGTCTGTCCTGAGTACTGCTCGAATACCGACATGTATTCCGAGACCGGCTTCTTCCCTTGTTTTGTCTTTTTCAATTCTTCACGTGCTATCTCCTGCACGTCCAGGGGGCTGAACCTGCGGTTAAACTCGTTTACGAAACCTTGAAAGGTTCCAGTAAACGGGGTTCCACCTGTGTTGGCCTGCTCCAGGTATGGGAGGGCCCAGGTTTTCGCGTCCCCTTCCATCAAGTTGAGAACAGCCGCTATCCAGCGGTGTTCATCTGCGTACCACGTGCTTGTGGTGGCATCCCACGTATTCATTGCGTCCCCTGTTGACCCTGCCCAGTTACGGAAGGCGGCGAGGAAGTGACGGGCATCCGTTGAGTTGCCTTTCCCATCCCAGGCTTTGGGACGGGCCACTACTTCCTTCTGCTTTCCGGACGAGGGGCGACTCGAACTGATGGTAACTTGCGTTGTTAGGTCTGCGACCTGTTGTGCAAGTTGGCCCATAGCGAGGCCCAATTGGTTTATGAGTGCTAGACAATCGTCTAGCGTAGGTGGTGGGGCGGGGGCAGCGGGGGTTGTCGAACTTCCGGCGGGTTGACTCATTCTGTCTAATTCTTTCTGTCTCTCTTCTCTCTCAGCTTTGTCCTGCGCCCTTTGGAACTCTTGTAGGAGTTCTAATTGCTCGTCAGGGGAGATCTCGTCCCAGTCTTGGATCCGAGATATGTATTCCCTTTCGGCTTTAGTGGGCGGCGGGAGGTGGAATTTCGAGCGAGCTCCTTGTGGATACTGAGCTTGAGCTAGACGAGCTGTCTGCTTCCCTTTCCGGGGAGGAGCCACGTTCGGAGGGAGGGGGAGAGAGGTGTGGAATTAAAGCTGCAGCGGCTGCTACAAGCTGGGGGACGGTGAAGTCTGTACCGTCTACTTGGTGCTCGAGGCCGTAGAGTTCTAACAGGCCGTTGACAAAGTGGGGTTCGTAGTAGATTGCCTGAACGTATTGTTCGGCGAGGTTGCGCGGGGCGAGTTCTAACTGGAAGGTTTGAACTCGGATGTTGACACCGTCTTCGTCTACGAAGCTTTCGCCTGACTGGGCGAGTGTCTCGTTGGAGGAGGAGTGGGCGGAGTGGAACGACTCGGCCGATAATGTGCGAGAGCGGGATGTAAAAATAGGTGAAGGAATCCGGTCTTGTTCAGACTGGGAGTCCTGATGTACGTGAAGCGATGCCGAGGCAGAGGCTTGTGTTTGGGGTGGTGTGATAGATGCTTGTCTCCTCCTAAAGAGACGGCGTAGACGGGTGCGAACGTTCTCGAATAATCGAGGCAGCGTGGGGGATGTGTGTGGGGATAGGTGGGTCATGTGACGACGTGATACGACGAGCGCGAAATGCTAACTCGAAGATGAATGGAGAGTCCGATCAAGCGAGACCAATACACAGTGATTGTTTCACACTGCGCGAGGCTGCGGCGATAACGGAACACTCAGGAGTGGGGTAGGGAAATGTGTAGAGCTACAAGGCTGTCTGCCGCAGTCTTCTCGACCTGTTGGCTGCCTCTCACGCCGAAGCGCTCTCAAACTTTCTGGTTGGTACGCGTACAGCTGTCGCAGGCTGGGCCTGGCTGGCTTCTCGTCCAACTGCAGCTTATCTGGCGTGGTGACCAGTTCTGCAGAGGGTACCCAAGCGTTCCACTGAACTCAGATGGAAGCCTATAGGCAAGCACAATCTATGCCGACTTTACGGACACTAGAATTGTACCACAATAGCGCAGATTCTGCTTACGGACTTCCCCAGGCAAAGAATGAGGTAGATAACACAAGGGACTTGTGGTCGTCAACCACCTAAGGGAGTAATGGAGACTGGTGAGCGTAACGAGGCTCAGGAGTGTAAAAGGAACTTGTCCTAATGTAGCGGTGCGACTGCCGCGCTACGTTAAGCAAGGCGAGGGTGAAAGTGAACTGAACCGGTGACACACCCAACTTAACGCGGAGACAAGTCACGCGCTAGATGTGCAGTCGACGTGGAGAGCGTGGAACGTGAAGGACTTTATGCAAGCCTAAAACCACAAGTGATCACACGGCGGCACACTGAGTGGAGAACCAAGAGGACAAGTTAGATTGGAGGATATAGGAAGTACAGTGGATACGCACCTGAGTGGAGAACCAAGAGGACAAGTTGGTTCCACTCAGGACGCTACATGATGGTTTATATATGCTACTGCAGCTGAGCTTGAACTGAGTCTAAACACTATTACTAAGTGTACAGTAAGACTCCTTGACTCAGGAGCTGACGCGTCGTGTCTAATAATAGCGCGTCTTATTGTGCTGACTGATGCACATGTCATCGCGCTTACGAGCGGCTCCACTTGCTGAGTAAAACCTAATACAGCGAGTAAGCGTATACTACTAATCATGACGTATACATTCTAGATTCTTCTAGAGTCTTCCTCCTCCTTCCATCCAATCAGAACTGAGTAAGCGTATAAGGGACTCTTGTCCCACGATCACGTGCACATGGGTGGCAGCCCGTGTGACTAACTTGTATCAGCACTTTGGCCCTTCATATCTCTATCAAATAAATGCGTATAAATACGCAAAAATAAGATAAAAATAATACGCGTCCATGACAGTTTGTCTAGTTCCGGGTGTTTGAGTACCAGTTCTTGCGTTACTAGTTCCTTGAGTTTGTCGAATGCCTGTTGTTGGTCTGTCCCCCATGTCCATTCCGTATCCTTGCGTGTGAGTTTGTTGAGGGGGCGTGCGTATGTGGCAAAATTTTGGATGAAGGCGTGGTAGAAGTTGCAAAAGCCTAGGAAGGATCGCACCTGTTTGATGGTTTTTGGAGTGGGCCATTCACATATGCCCGAAATTTTGATGGGGTCCATGCGGATCACCCCCTTTTCAATGATTACCCCCAGGTAATCAAGGGACAAAGAGTGGAAGGTGCATTTCTCCAGTTTCAGGTATAAGTTGTGTTCCTCTAGGAGATCCAGGATTGCGTGTATGGCTTCCATATGGTCTTGTTCTGTGGTTGAGGTTGCTACTCCAATGTCGTCCATGTATGCCCTTATGATGGTCCCTTTGGGTTCGAAATACTTGATGATTGGTTTGAGGATGTAGTTCATCATGGCCTGGAAGGTGGCTGGCGAGTTTGTCATTCCAAAGTACATTACCAGTGGTTCATATAAGCTGTATTTTGTCTTGAATGCTCCTTTTTCCTGGTCTCCATCTTTGACGAGTATGTTGTTATACCCCCATCGTACGTCAAATTTGGAAAAGATCTTTCCGCCGCTGAGGTCTGCGATAAGTTCCAGTATAAGGGGAAGCAGGTACTGGTTGTGTATGGTCCATTTGTTGATTACTCGGTAGTCCTGCACTGGTTGTAGCTTCCCGTCCTTCTTTTTGATGAAGAAGAAAGGGGATGTGTACGGGGATTTAGAGGGTCTAATATACCCTTTGGCCAGTTTTGCTTTGAGCCATTCCTTGAGTGCCTTGTCCTCTGCTTGGTTTACCGGGTAGACTTTACAATCGATAGAGTCGGGGGCTCCTGGCTTGAACTCAACTGCGTGGTCCCATGGTCTGGAAGGTGGGAGGCGGTGTGATTCTTCTTTGCTGAAGACCTTCGCGTGCCGTTTATATTTGTCCAGGATTTCCTTTTTCTCCATATATTGCTGTGCTGTAATTGCTAGTTCCGTTGCTGTGGTTCGTAGATGGATGGGTAACAAGTCTTCCTCCAGTTTGGCAAGGATGTGTTCCTTCTCCTGGTCGACAATTTGCTCAAGTGTTTGTCGTAATTGTTCCATCACTGCTTTGATGGTGAAAGGTCTGGTGGGGTTGGTTGTTCGTATGACAATGTGTAACGCCACCACAGGGGCGTTAGGTACGACGTGTACCGCGTTAAGTCAACGGGACCGGAAGGGCGCGAGTCAATTAGGACTCAGTTCGGTGGTGCACAAGTATCGCTCGGTTTCCCTGGAACCGAGGATAATAGTAGAGAGGCAGGGCTCAAGCGCAACAGCGAGCAAAAGCGTAGACTCAAGCGCAAAGGCGAGTCGAGGGTCGTTCGTGAGGCAAAGACAATGTGGTATTACACAAGAAGTCAAGTCTACCGTACAAGCTAGGTGAGGCGTGACTTATATACTATTACAGATTGTTTGTGAGGAACAAACATATGGCGCGACTGTGAGTCAAGAGTCCTGAAGCGTAAACAAAGGGAAGAGTCATATGTGGTACAGGTGGATCTCGCGGGGTCACGCGCGCCTCAGAAATGGTCAGCAGATGAAAAGAAGCGTAAAACGACCAACCCTATCACCGAGGCGCAAGGCGCGAGATAAGAGTCATGAGACGCGAGTCATCGGATCGTATCGTAATCGTACAACCAAGTCAGCGAGTAGAATCATAACATTACCCCCCCGTCAGAATTGAAGTCGCCTCGACTTCGACTAGTCGCTGGTATAAGCATAGTCCTCTTCGGCAGGGATATTCGCGGGGATAGGAGAAGGGGTGCGGGGGCAGGTGTGTCGGCGCAAAAACATGAAACGCCCCCTCTCTCCACAGTCCCAACACATCTCATACATGGGACACTTAATCTCCTCATGCGTGGCATCATACCTCAGACACTTCCCGCACCACCGTGGGTGGGAGTCCGGGTCCGCGTGCGCGGGAGTCATAGGGGATAGGCGATGGATGAGGCAGACATCGAGTTTATGGGCTCGACTCCTGCACCACTGGCACGGCTCCCGAGCTCGTCGCTCTGGGCATTGTGCCACGAGGTGTTCCGTCGATTTGCACTGGAAACACTTGCGCTTGCGCCCGCCGCTCTCCCCATGGAGGCGGGGCATTTCGCTAGGTCCAGCATCCCGAAGGGAGAGGGGAATAGGCTCGGGCGAGCCTCGGGGACGCACGGGCTTCGCGTGAAGCTCAGCATACTTGTCGGCAATGAGAGGGATAGCCCGAGCGTACTGAAGACGCTTCCGGACCGAGGA
Source organism: Lactarius hatsudake (assembly GCA_024734325.1). NCBI lineage: Eukaryota > Fungi > Basidiomycota > Agaricomycetes > Russulales > Russulaceae > Lactarius > Lactarius hatsudake. The sequence goes on along the minus strand of JANSJP010000218.1, from coordinate 28,408 downwards.
GAAATCCATGTCGAGATGAAATTGGTCCCGCGTCAACTCGGTCTCCAGTCGACGGATGTCCGACTGACGGACGCGGATCGCATCACGACGCACGAGGCATTCGCGCAGCCGAGACACTTCTGCGTGAAGGCGGGGGTTATGAAGCTCGATGAGGACTTCATTCAGGACGATGGTACGGGGGTCGTGGGGGTGAAACATGTTTAATTGGTTATCCGTGATGTGTTGCGCCAGCTGACCCATGTAAACCTCGTTAAGGAAAACCTGCGACGCATAGCAGGGATGGCCCTTCCCCATAGTCCCGACGACCTCCTGATAGTTGTGACAGTAGTAGATGTACCGCGCTGTCTGCTTGGTAGTACCCGTCTCGCCAACTAGAAGTGGGAAGAACGTAGGAAGGGCTGGGTCGTTAACAAAGAATGGAATGCCAGGGGTCGCTGTTCTCCTTGTCCTCCTCATCGTCAAGGAGGGCCAAGGCGGGGTCGGGCTCGACAACGCGAGTCCGCGGGGTTGGCGTAAAGGTGTGGTCCATTCCGGCAGGGAATGGCGCGACTGGGATGTGGGCGGCGAGGATAGCGGGGGGTGACAATGGTGGTGGTGGGGTCAGGGCCACAGTGGTCTCGGGTGGATATGTGGGTGTGGCGGGTACATGAACGGTGACTGGTGTGTCGACCGAGAAGGGAACAACAAGAGTCGGGGATAGTCGGTTGTTTTAGTGGATGAAGTAGGTTCTCCCGCTAGTGAGGCTAGGGCGGAGACAGCAAGGGCAAGGACGGGGCGAGGGGGAGAGTCAGGGATTACAGAGTACGGCGTACGACCCTCAGGCTCGGAGGGGACACCAAAGTCCTGTGAGGGAATGGTCAGGTTTTCGAGAATAATCTCGACGGGGCGGCAGGTTTGAACAGTGGAGACGATCGGAGTGGTGGTCATGGTGGGTTAGCAAGGAGTGGGATGAGGGGAATATGGTACTCGTGGGTATCCCTTTATATCTTTCGTCCAGCCCCTTTGGCGGTAGGATTTAGGTGATAGAAGTCGGTGATGAGATCTGGGGCGTGTCGGACGTTCTCAAGGGGCTCCCACGTGCTGTCACTTATTGGGAAGCCCTTCCATTGGACAAGGAATTGAAGCTTGCGCCCTCGTCCATGTGATCGGGACTGAAGGATGCGCTCCACTTCAAACTCTTCCTCTCCATCAATCAGATCTGGGGGTGGGCGCGTGAAGTTTGCGCCATGTAGTTCCGTCTCCTTATATAGCGTGTAGGAGATTCGCATGGAAGACTGGGTGTATCTTCCACGTGCTTGGGAGTTCTAGTTCGTATGAGACATCGGAGAGAACCCATTTCACTCGGAACGGGCCGTGGCGTTTTGGGGCGAGTTTTGCGGTGGGGTAGAAGGTTCGAAGATTCGTACCCTCTAACCAGACCATTGCGCCTTCTTGGTAAGGAATGAAGCGCGTCTTGCCCCTTTTTGCCATCAGTTCTTGCGCGTGCTTGATGCAGTCCTGCACGTGCTGTCGTCTGATGACCATGTCTTCTAAACGTTGTTCTACTGACGGGGATGCCGTTGGTTTTGGTGTCCACATGGCTCATGGCTCCCATCCCATGATGAGCGAAAAGGGGGTGTCTTTTGTTGTTGCATTAGGCCAGGCGTTGTGGGCGAATTGCGCCACTGGCAATGCTTCGGCCCAGTTATCCTGTTGTACGTTACTCCAGTGTCGCAGGTACTGTTCCAACCACTGGTTCGTACATTCGGATTGTCCGTCGGTCTGTGGATGGTATGCAGACGATATGTTTTGACGGATTCCGAGGACCTTGCAAAGGTTGGTCATGAATGCGGATGTGAATCGGGGGTCTCGGTCTGTGATAATTTTTCGAGGGATGCCGTAGTGGGGATATATGTGATGGAGGTAGAGGCGTGCTACTCCTTCAGCTGTGATCGACTCGTTGCACAGGATGAAGATTGAGGCTTTCGAGCAATCAGTGATCCGTGATGGTGAGTATGGAGTCATATCCGTCTGATGGAGGGGAGTTTCGTGATGAAGTCCATAGCGACGACTTCAAATGGTTCAGCGTTCGGGTCTGTGGTGATGGGGAATAGATGTGGCTTTTGACGGTGAGGGTTAATCTTGTTTGCCTGGCATGTCGCGCATCCCTTGACATAGTCTTCTACGTCTCTGCGCATGTTGGGCCACCAGTAGTCGCGTCGTAGTAACTCAGTAGGTGTTTGCGATTCCCAGGTGTCCCATGGCCGGCAGTGTCGTGGAAAAAGGTGATTACCCCCCGTTTAAGGTCGTTGTCGCCCATGACAACTAATGCGTCGTTCTTCCACCACAGCCCCCCCACCTTTTTCAGGTTATGGGGCTCGACCCACCGCAATACGTCCTTCTCGTCAAGGTTTTGCGATATCTGGGTCCAAATGTCCATATCGTGCATGGACATTTCCGTTGCTCGGAGAAAGCGTTCTGCAGGGAGGACAATAATGTCATTGTTGTCCTCCTCGTGTGCTGCATAATCCGCTCTTCGCGATAAGGCATCCGCGCGACTATTCCTAACTCCGGAGATGTGTTTTAGGAGGAAATCGTATTCTGAGAGTTCCAGGAACTCGTGCGCGACTCGTCTACTGATCTTTCTTGGTTCTTTCCAATACTGGAGATTGGCGTGGTCGGTGTGGATGATGATTTTATGGGGGGAGCCAACAAGGTAGGTGCGCCATGTTCGGAGGGCCTTAACCACTGCCTAGTAATTCTCTATCGTAGATGTCATAGTTGCGTTCCGTTTGGCTAAAGGACTCAGAGTGGAACGCGATGGGGTGTAACTTTTGATCCGGGCCGAGTTGGTTAAGCACGGCTCCGATGGCGACATTGGACGCGTCGACCTCTAGTTCGAACGGTTTCGTGAGGTCGGGGAATAATAATGTGGGCTCGCGCTCGATGCTACGTTTGACATTATCGAACGCGTCTTGTTCTCGTTGTCCCCAACGCCATGGGGTATCCTTGCGGGTCAGGTCATGTAGTGGTCGTGCGAGTGCGGAAAAACTCCAGATGAACCGCCGGTAAAAGTTGCAGAAACCAAGGAACACCCGTACTTCTCGGAGGTTTCTCGGGGCTGGCCACTCTCGGATACCTCGTACTTTTACGGGATCCATCTGTAGGTTTCCGTGGCCTATGATTAGCCCGAGGTATTCGACTTCGAGCACTTCGAATTCGCACTTTTCTGGCTTGATATAGAGGTCGTGTTCTTTGCACAAGCGGAGAACTTCGTGTACTATAGCGCGGTGATGGGGATAATCGAGGGGCGTGGCGATTAAAATATCATCCATGTAGACGATCACTTCATTCGTAAGGGTGAGAGGGCGAACGTGTCGTCCATCATCGCTTGGAATGTGGAGGGGGAGTTGGTGAGCCCAAAATACATGACGAGGGGTTCGTATAACCCCTGATTGGTTTTGAAGGCGGCTTTCCACTCGTCCCCTAGCTTAACCCGCACATTGTTATACCCCCATTTAACGTCGAGTTTCGTGTACAGACGTGCATCGCGTATTCGATCGACGAGTTCTGGGATTAGGGGGAGTGGGTAGTGGTTACGGACTGTAAGTTCGTTCAACCGCCTATAATCTTGGACGGGGCGTAGTTTGCCGTCCTTCTTCTTGATAAAGAAGAAAGGGGATGCGTACGGTGACTTTGATGGGCAAATATACCCCTTTGCGAGTTGTTCGTTAAGGAAGGTGGTTAGCGCTTCCTGTTCGTTCTGTGCGAGCGGGTAGACTTTGCAATCCAGCGAAGCGGGAGCGTTGGGGAGGAGGTCTATGGCGTGATCCCACGGGCGAGAAGGGGGGAATCGATGAGACGCCTCTTCATCGAAGATTTTGCGATGGCGTCGATATTCTTCTGGGATCATTTCTTCAAAAGTACGCTCCTTTCTCTTCGCTGCCTCCTTGCTGTGCCAACTCAGAAGCGGTTGTAGTCTTTCGTAAAAAGGCGATCTGGGGTTCCCGCTCATCGTCCATGAGCTGCTCCCACGCTTCCTCGTCAAGTTCATACGTCTCCAACGCCCAAATGGAGGCTTCCATGGGCGTGGCTTCGTCTGACAAGTGAAGGCTTGAGATCACGACCGGCTGGAACTCCTCGTTCAGCAGTCGCGTCTCCTCCACTTGATCGCGGGCTCAAAGGCCGTGAACCAAGGGTATCCCAGGATTACTTCGTCCCTTCCTAAATTGGTGACTAGGAAGTCGAAGCAGTCCTTTCTTCTTTTCCCTGTTCGCACGGTAAGGTCCGTGTATTGTGTGATAGGCACCATCCTGATTATGGGTGCCATCTACATTCCAAATACGGATGGGGTGCGTTACCTCCCGTGTCCCGATTTGGAGTCGCTTTAGAAGCGAGGAGCATATGAAATTGTCTGTGGCTCCTGAGTTGAATTAGGACTTGTCGTTCGGCCATTGCGTGTGCAGATTTGAATAAAACTGGAATTTGCATGGATCGATATCTGCTAGTATACATGTTCAGGTTTAATGCTCTAGCCCAGGCCACAGGGTTCAAGCATCGAGAAAATCCTCCCGTCCAAACAGTTTTTCTACCATGAGGTCCTGTACCTCCTGGGTTTGTGCTTTCATCGCTGCGATCTGTAGATCCGCCTGCTCTTCATTCGATAGTATGCGACTAGATTGTATGGCGAAAGAAGAGACGGCAGGAGTTGGTACACTTGAACTCGTGGAAGCCGTGGTTGATGATCGCGGGGACATGGGGGTTGGTGCCATGGCAGACGTAGTGGCAGCCACTCGCATGCCCTTTTGAGGACAGTTATGCGAGATGTGCCCTTGCGCACGACATCTAAAACATTGTCCCCTCCTTTTGAAGGGAGGCTTTGTTGGCATCGGTGAGAGCCACGGAGGCTCTGGCGCGTCCAACGTCCATGGCGTTGGGATCGCGAGTTCCTTTGAGGGCTTGGACCCACTGCTCTCGGCTCTGGCCCCCTTTCTTTCACTGGGGCTTTCCCTTTGCCAAGGCGGTCCTTGAGAATGAGATATTCAGCTTGTTGTAATCTGGCGGCCGCCTTCCACTGCTCCCAGTTGACAGGGTGCTGAAAGTGGACAGCATTGACTACTAACTGGTTCGGTAGCCCATCCTGGAATAGTTCCAGCGTCGTGGCTTCGTTGGGGTTGTACCCCGCTTTTGTGACAAGGTTCTGAAAGGTCGCGACGTACGTGTCGATGTCTCCTCCCTTCATGGTGAGGTTCTGGAGCACCTTGCGCGCGTTGGCTTGTTCCGAAGTGTTGGTATAAGCCTGTACGAATCGATCTCTGACTGTGGCCCATAGGACCTCGTTGTTACGGTTAACTCCCGCCGCGACCTGGTCGTCTAACCACTGCGCCTGCTCGTCTACCCAATCGTCCACGAGTGGGCCTCGGATGTACGACAGGAATGTCATCGCTCTTGAGGCCGGGATAGAGAGCTGGTCGACAGTGGGGTTCATTCCTTTGTAGAGGAAGAACGCGCGCAAGAATGCCTTGCTCTCGTCCCTTTTTCCCGTGAACTCGGGAGGGGGGTTTCCTCCCAGCCATCCATTCCCTCCAGGGACTGGCGCTGCAGGTGCGGCTGCTCCTGGCATGGCGCCACCGCCTGCGCCACCGCCACCGCCACCACCACCACCACCGCCACCGCTACCGCCACTGCCAGATGGTGGTATCGGTGCACCGCCGCTAGGCGGGTTCGGTGCTCCTCCTCCTGAGCTTGATGCTCCGGAAGATCCTCCTGCTCCACTGGTGAGGGTTGTGCTAGCCGAAGCTTGCAGAGTTTGGGACATAACGTGAGTTTGGAAATGGGTTGTTGGGTCGATGGTGGGTAGGTTTGTTGTTGGTATAGAGACGCTAGGTGATGAAGAGTCGTCGTCGATGGCAATGCCAGGGGTGATATGAGTTGTAAGGGGTCCAACTCCGAGTGCCTGAGGTACTATACTGATGGTGTACCACTGGCCTTTCTTTGCGGAGTAGTCAATATACGCCCACTGTCGTAGGTCCTCGAGGTAGTGGACCTGTCGATATTTTTGCGTATTGGGGTGGAAGAGGAAATATCCTTCCACTCCTTCGTGTTCTTTCCAGACAACGGTTCCCTTAATTTTATCAGAAAGCTCGTCGTCACTATATTGGTCGATGTATTCTGCTTGAAACTGGGATCAGGCGTGACTATGAAGGTTCGCCACTGTGAGAGACTTGACTTAATGTAACGCCACCACAGGGGCGTTAGGTACGACGTGTACCGCGTTAAGTCAACGGGACCGGAAGGGCGCGAGTCAATTAGGACTCAGTTCGGTGGTGCACAAGTATCACTCGGTTTCCCTGGAACCGAGGATAATAGTAGAGCGGCAGGGCTCAAGCGCAACAGCGAGCGAAAGCGTAGACTCAAGCGCAAAGGCGAGTCGAGGGTCGTTCGTGAGGCAAAGACAATGTGGTATTACACAAGAAGTCAAGTCTACCGTACAAGCTAGGTGAGGCGTGACTTATATACTATTACAGGATGTTTGTGAGGAACAAACATATGGCGCGACTGTGAGTCAAGAGTCCTGAAGCGTAAACAAAGGGAAGAGTCATATGTGGTACAGGTGGATCTCGCAGGGTCACGCGCGCCTCAGAAATGGTCAGCGGATGAAAAGAAGCGTAAAACGACCAACCCTATCGCCGAGGCGCAAGGCGCGAGATAAGAGTCATGAGACGCGAGTCATCGGATCGTATCGTAATCGTACAACCAAGTCAGCGAGTATAATCGTAACACAATGGGGTATTGCTTCGTATCCATGGTAGCTGTGGCCCAGTGAATCCTAGGTTGGAAGGTGGCCAGCCAGGGAGATCTGAGGATGATTTCTTCTCCTCCTACATCAGTGATGAAGAAGGGGATGGTTTTAACTTTTCCATCGGTCTGGACGTTCAGGTCTGTGTAGTGGGTAATTTTACCTCCTTTGTTGTGAGTTCCGTCGATATTCCAGATATTGTGGGGTTGTTCTAGTTCTTTGATCCCTATGCCCATTTGTTTGGCGAATTTGGGATGCATGAAGTTGTTAGTGGCTCCAGAGTCCACTAGTGCTTGTTTGTCAGCCATTGAGTTACTCGTTCAAATCAAAACTGAAACGTGCATAGATCGATATTGCGTTATGAACTGTGAGTTACATTGTGAAGCCCTCACCCAGGCCAATGGGTTCAGGTTGTTACAATCACGTGGATCGTTCGTGTCGCCCGACTCTTCGTGCTAGCCGTCAAGCCTCTCTTGCGTAATGCTCCCAATACCCGCGTACTAGCGGGACTCTCGGGCCATGCGTAACCGCGTAGATCTTGAAGGGAACGAAGACGTCGACGATGGATAACACAGAGGACAAGGACTAGAGCCAAGGAACAGAGCTAGGATTGCGCTAGATTATTCAAAGACTAAACGGAGAATCTACAGTCTACCGTCTCAGCCTTATATACATGTAGGGCTGGCTCTATGCCAGCGCATCGGGCTTACACGTCTCCTTGCTGGCAGTAAGTGCCAGCAGGTTGTACTAATAATAGACAGCCTAGAGCTGCCTAGATCCTACGTCATTCCTAATAATAGTTCGGCCTAGAGTCGTCTAGGTCCCAAACACAAGGCGGATACGTCACTAATCTAACCCTGGGTACAGGGTGTCACGTCACGATAATACAACCCTAACAAACCCTGGGTAAAGGGCATGAGTCATGGTCACGAGTCACGAGTCACGGTCATGAGTCACAGTCACAGTACGAGTCACAAGTCACAAGTCACAAGCGTCATGGCATGATCATGACACAGGTGTCCTGAAAATCCTTTCCCTTCATCATCTCCCCTATCTGGTTCTGGAGCTCCGCCATCTTTCCCATCATAACGGCTACTTGTGCCTCGGGTTCTTGAGATGTGGGCGTTGAGTCATCCAGGTCGATGAGGGGTTCCCCCACTACGCTCTGTGGTGCGGTTGGGACTTCTTCTATGTAGGCACTCCATCCTTGAGGAGGCCCTTGGCATTGTTGGTGAGGCTGGAAGCATTCTCATGAGAAGTGGCCTTTGCGCCCGCAATTATAACATGTGACGTCCTTAGCGTTAAAGACGCCTCGTCCTCTGCGTCTGCATTGGATGAATCCTCCTCTTGCTGGGAAGGGTGGACAATTGTCGTTGTGGTTGATTTCGGGGCGATTTGGGTCGCCTACTTCTGCCACTCGGGCTTGGATTCTCCCTGGGGTAGTGTCCATCGTGTCTGGGTGATTCTGGTACTGTCACCATGTTGGCTGGTTTGGCCTCTGGGGTGGTTGAAAGCACATTTGCTGCTGCTTGGGTTGTCCTTGAGCGGGTTGCCTTCCAAACCCATCTTGTCTTGCCTTCATGTGAAGGTATCGTTTCTGCTGTTTGATGACTGCATTCTTCCACTGTTGGTAGTTTCTCGGGTCGTGGAATTGATATGCATTGCAGTATAGGTCCATTGGTAGTCCTCGAGTGAACTTGTCGAGGACTAGTGGTTCATCTAAACGGTAGCCAGCTAGACAGACCATCTTTTCGAATTTGGTTACGTAGCTGTCAATGTCCATGCCTGTCATCTTGAATCCTTTGTTGAGCTCTAGGCCAGCGTTCTCTTGCTCCAGGTTGTCGCGGAATTGTCTTTTGAAGGCAATTTCGACGCTGTTCCAGAGCCAGGGGTCGTTCTGGTCTATTTGCTTGTCGAGCCATTCTTGTGTCTTGGTGGCCCACTCATCAACGAGGTCCCCCTGAATGTAAGTGAGGAACATCATGGCTTTGGTGTAGGGGTTTTGGATGCTTCTGTTGAATTTGTTGACCCCTGCAAATCGGTTCCATTGGGATAGGAATGCTTTGGCTTTGTCTCGTTCACCCTTGAAGATGGGGGTTCCTTCCCAACGAATCTGTCGGTCAGCGTGTTTGGGTTGATGGGTGCTCCTGTAGCGGGGAGTCCACCTCCTCCGCCTCCTCCACCTCCACCACCATTGTGGTCGCCTGGATCTCCTCCAGGGGGTGGGTCATTGGAGTCTTTGGGGTATTGGTCGGCAAATAGGGCCATTCGGATCTGAGTTTCTTCTTGGGTGATGGTTTGACTCATGGTTGGAATGGACTTAGCAATTTGTTCCAACTCCTCTTCTGCTTTGTCTTTGATATGGATTTCTTCTGGGTTGCTTGCAAGTGATGGAGATACTGCGGGCATCTTGGGTGTTGGGGAGCGGGCTGGTTCTTCTTCTTCTCCGTTGAGGGGTCCCCACTGATCGCGGGTGACGGTGTTACTTGAGAGGATGTCTAGGCTGAGTGCTGAGGATGTGGGTTTGGTGACTTGATATTTGTTGTTGGCGTCGCTCCAACGGATTTCTGTCCAACAGGTGAAGTTGAAGTTAAACTTGACGGGGATGATGTGTTGTCAATTTTGCGAGTCGATGTAATAGGTGATGTATCCAGGGATTTTGGTGTCGTCTTTCCAGAAAGCAGATTCGAGGTATCTTTTGGGGATGTTGCATTCTCCTTGTCGGTCAATGTAGTAGGGGTGGAAGGGCACCCAGTAGTCTTTGGTTTTAGGATTGGCCACAATGGATCTTGGTCTTAATGTAACGTCTACCATGGATGTTTGCCTGACTTAGGCCTTGGTCGATGCGGCGATCCTAAACGATTGGTAGAACAAGTGGTTTGTGGGTGTGTCTGGGTACTCAGCTGGATGAGGGGCTAGATCCCTGTTCAATGCGATGAAGGCGTGGATGTCTTCTTCTTGAGGGATACCGACGGGGGGTTCGTTGAGTGCAGTGATAGAGGTCCAAGTGGGGGGATCGACAATGAAGATGTAACCATAGGGTTGTCCTATGCATTCGTTGTGATAGAGGAAAGCTTGGTGATACACAGCTCCTGGGGGATACACATCCACTGCCCACAGAGGGGAACTGGGATGAGCTCATGGGGATCCCTGGTCTAAGGGGATATGCTGGAGGCAACTCACTTCAAGGGGGAGGGCCCTGCAGAGGAGATAGAACAAGTAGGATGGTGGTATTGAAGAAGACCAAGATGGCAATCCTGGTCTTCCATGTCAACTACTTATACAGATACTCGCGGGCTTTCAAGCGCTGCTCCAACCTATCCTAGCCTATAGCGTAAGTAGAGCAAACCCTAATACCACTATCCTAGTATGAGTCACATCGAGTCATGATCCGATCTGTTATCATACGCAATCACATGTGCCAGAGCTTACCTGGCTGACTGATCCAATAAGTCCATGATGATATACTGCTGACGTGGTGTCATCCCCGAGTGTCAGTGTCCACTTCCGGGCTGAAACATAACAGTGGACTTATCACCCAGGCGCACAGCACAGTGTAGTCCTTGAAGTCGGACCTATGTGGTGTGATGTGGTGTGTGGCACCACTGTCCATCATCCAATGCACATGCGAGGCAGCATACAAGGCAACTCCAACTGCATTGTCCGCCCAGTTAATGGCGGGCTCATCATCGACCTCCTTAATGGAGGCGGTGGTAGGTACTAGTACATGGGAGTTGGCAGCCTTCTTGCCAGTGTCCTTAAGCTTCCCCGCAGCTTCATCCTTCTTCCTCTGCCTACAATCAGGCTTGATATGCCCCTTTTTGTTACAATAATGGCACGTAAGTTGAGAATGGTCTTTCTTCTTATGGCCACCACTAGTGGGCTTAATGGGGGTGGCCTTATTGAGGGAGGAGCCAGAAGGGCCAGTGCTGCACGCTTCCTCTGAGACGATGCATGCAATTATTTCAGCGTGCTTGAGTTTGGAGGGGGCGCCACTGGCAAGGATGGTGGAGGCCAGAACCTTGTAAGAGGCTGGCAGAGCATGGAGGAGAATGAGACAGAATTGGGTGTCAGTGACACCCATCTGTGCATTGGAAAGGCCAACCTGCAGCTCATTGAGCTTGGCCAACTGAGAGGCCATGGGCATGGAGTCGTCAAGGTGGGCTTGGGTTAACTGGATCCACAAATTAAATATGGTGGTGCTGCCCAAGGCACCAGCATAGATGTCCTTCAGCTTGTCCCACTTCAACTTGAAGGTTGGATAGACAAGTGGGTTGGCAATGAGGGAGTAGACGTCAGGCTTGAGATAGAGGTGAAGATACACCTTAGCCCGATGCTGGACAGAGTCCCACTCATCAGGGGTGACTCCAGAGGGTGGGGCCTGGAGATAGAATACGTCCTCAGCTTCATGTAGCGTGAGGATGGCCTCCAGGGTCCCAGACCACTTGTTCCAATTGGACACATCAAATCGGGTAAGATGAATGCCTAAAGGCATGCTGAAGGAGTTGCCATACACATTTGAGATACGTGAGGAGGGTGTGGACCCAGTAGCAGGTGGGAGTGAGCTGCCTGCTGTGGCACCTGCAGCTGCACCGGTGGCACCAGTGGGCGAGGCAGCGCGAGAGGAGTGTGTGGAAGAAGACATAGGGATGATTTATCTATTGCCAAGGAGCAGTCAGTGATAGTGCTTCAAAACAGTTGCAAGATATGGATGGGGGTAACCACTCCTGTCTGTGAATCTGTAAGGCCAGAATGCTAACGTGTCCTGCCTCCTGATGGTATGCCAGTGATACAAGGGCTAGGCCCAGGATGGAGAATCCCTTTGCCATACTGGAAGCTAGCTGCCAGCCAGGATGTGTCTAGGACACAGCTTCACCAGTTTGCGTCAGGGGGAAATGAAGGGAGTGCTTTCAGAGCCCAAGGCTGTCTACCTCAGCCTCCTCAGCCAATTGGTTGCCTCATCACCACAAGTGGCTTTACTGAATACTTTCCCATTGCCGCTACAAGGCAGGTATCTGGTTGCAGAACACCCTAAGGTGAACACCCCCCAGAGTCTGAACCAGGTTTTACACTCCCATGGTAAGGAGATCCTGCGCCCAGTGTGGAGCACCAGAGACAGCTGGCGCTAAGCTCCACAATACACAGCCCAGTGGGCCATGCACACCTGGATATGTATTAAGGGGCTACCAGATCCAATCTCCTTGCACATAGCACAGGGGCTAGGAAAACAGTAGGGGTGAAAGTAGTGTTGATAAGTGACCTGTGCGCACTTAGCGGCTCAATGGACACGCAGATAACGGACTGCTTTAGATTAGATATACAGGACTTGTAGATTAGATTATTATGATCTTTACAATCTCGGACTTCTTGTATTTCTTTATCTATGACATCACTTATGTATATGACATCATGGACCACTCTGGATTGCCCTTGTACTACGTCTATGTACTTTCCTTTGTTCTCTTATCTTTATTGTGATGTCACTATGATATCATAGTCTGGACTCTTCTTGTTCTCTACGCCTTGTTCTCCCTTTTATCCACTCCTTTGTCTGTGTATAGAACAATGCGTCTTGTATTTACTGTGACCTGCTGTTACCAGTGTCACCCCCTGTATCAGTATAAGTAGAGTACTTTGTACGCTCTGGCACCACACCAGTTCTCATCTGTTGTGTGCCAGACTCAAACTCTGCTTCACTTGCTTGACTATACTGTTGCTGCTTCCAGCCACCTTTGATATCTCACCACAGTCCTCTTGTCACTGTGAGTATCATCCCTTCATGTGCACTGTTCATCAGGTTATGGGCCCTGGTGCCCAAGCCACTCCACTTGGCTGGTCACTGTGTTCTTAGGATCACACACCAGGTCAAGGTCTGTCTGGGGCCTCACCAGCCTTGCCCGAGGCAGTTGACACTGGGGCACCAGTTGTCACTGCTGAGGAACCTCCTGTTACATGTACTGCCCAGTAGTCCTACTTTCACCCCTACTGTTTCCTAGCCCCTGCGCTATGCGCAAGGAGATTGGATCTGGTAGCCCCTTAATCCATATCCAGAAGTGCATGGCCCACTGGGCTGTGTATTGTGGAGCTTAGCGCCAGCTGTCTCTGGTGCTCCACACTGGGCGCAGGATCTCCTCACCATGGGAGTGTAAAACCTGGTTCAGACTCTGGGGGGTGTTCTGCAACCAGATACCTGCCTTGTAGCGGCAATAGGAAAGGATTCAGTAAAGCCACTTGTGGCAATGAGGCAACCAATAGGCCGAGGAGGCTGAGGTAGACAGCCTTGGGCTCTGAAAGCACTCCCTTCATTTCCCCCTGACACAAACTGGTGAAGCTGTGTCTTAGACACATCCTGGCTGGCAGCTAGCTTCCAGTATGGCAAAGGGATTCTTCCATCCTGGGCCTAGTCCTTGTATCACTGGCATACCATCAGGAGGCAGGACATGTTAGCGTTCTGGCCTTACAGATTCACAGACAGGAGTGGTACCCCCCATCATATCTTGCAACTGTTTTGAAGCACTATCGCTGACTGCTCCTTGGCGATAGATAAATCATCCCTATGGCATCTTCCACACACTCTTCTCGTGCTGCCTCGCCCACCGGTGCTGCCACCACTGGTGCAGCTGCAGGCGCCACAGCAGGGGGCTCACTCCCCCCTTTTCCCACTGGGTCCACACCCTCCTTGCATATTTCCAACGCATATGGAAACTCCTTCGGCATGCCTTCGGGCATACATCTCACCAGATTTGATGGGTCCAACTGGAACGAGTGGTCTGGGACTCTGGAGGCCATTCTCATGCTCCATGAAGCTGAGGATGTGTTCTACCTCCAGGCCCCACCCTCAGGAGTCACTGCTGAGGAGTGGGACTCTGTCCAGCGTCGGGCTAAGGCGTACCTCCGCCTCTACCTTAAACCCAATGTCTACTCCCTTGTTGCCAACCCACTTGTCTACCCCACCTTCAAGTCAAAGTGGGACAAGCTGAAGGATGTCTATGCTGGTGCTAGCGGCAGCACCACCACCACCTACACCACCCACTCTTCCTGTTACACCTAAGTGTGAGCAGCCCACTCCCACTTCACCACTGCCATGTCAAAGCACAACGTGCCCTATGCGCCATGTCCCTCCTCCCTCACCAGATATGCTGGGAGGTTTTGAGGACCGTGCACAGCAAAGTCAGCTGTTGTGCGAGATGGACAATGTGCCTAGACACTCTGCCCGAGCACCTGTGCCCAACCCCCGCTACTTCTCAGCGGACAATGTGGCCATGCGTGGCAGATGGTTGGGGTATGCAGAGCTGTTGGCTGCAGCTTACATAGGAAGAGACCCTGCATCTTACGCAGAGGCCATGCGGTCTGTGGATGCAGATGAGTGGACTAAGGTGTGTCAGTATGAGATGGATGCACTTGCCCATAATGGCACCTGGGAGTTAGTAGATCTCCCACCTAATAGAAAGGCAGTAAAATCCAAATGGGTCTTCAAGCTCAAGGTGGATGGCTGCTACAGAGCTCGCTTGGTGGCTAAGGGGTTTACACAAATCCCTGGCATAGATTTTGATGAAACCTTCTCTCCCGTCGCATGGTTCGAGTTGCTGAGATTACTTCTGGCGTTGGCTGCGCTGGAGGACTGGCACATCCATCAGATGGATGTCAAGTCTGCGTTCCTCAATGGCATGCTTGATGAGGAGATATACATGGAGCAACCACAAGGGTTCATCACCACTGGTTCAGAGACAAAGGTGTGTCGCCTAGTCAAGGTGATATATGGTCTCAAACAAGCCTCCTGTGCATGGAACTTGCAATTCCATGGAGTGTTACTTGCACTCGGCTTTAAGCAGACGTTTGCTGATGCCAGCGTATATGTGTTGCCTCAATGAGAGGGGGATGGACCACTCTTCGTTATCGTTTATGTTGACGACATCACTATATTGGGTGCTTCCTTGGAAAGGATTAAGCGTCTGAAGTCAGATCTTTCTGAATGCTATGAGATGACAGATCTTGGGGAGATAGAGTCATATCTTGATATGCGCATTGTGCATGACCGCTCCCTCAGACGCATCGAAATAGATCAGTCTGGCTATGTCAAGGATGTCCTTGAACGCTTCGGCATGTCTGATGCCACTCCACACTCCACACCCTTGCCTGCTGGTGCTGACAAGCACCTTCATAAATATACGGGTCAGGCTACTGCCTCTGACATTACGCACTACCAGTCACTCATTGGTAGTCTGCTGTACATTCAGATTGATACTAGACCAGATATTTCCTTTGCTGTGTCACATCTGGCGCAGTATGCAGCGAATCCCTCACCCCAACATCTGCAGCTTGCACAATATGTTCTGGCTTACTTAGTAGGCACTGTGGACATGCGGATAGTCTACGATGGCGCCAGTGGAGACGGCCTTCATGGCTACTCTGATTCTTCCCTGGGTGACCAGGTTGATGACAGACACTCCACTTCGGGTTATGTGTTCCTTTTAGCCAATGGTGCAATAAGCTGGTCTTCGTGAAAGCAAAAGACAGTGGCCCAAAACACTACAGAGGTGGAATACGTGGCCATGACCGATGCGGCCAACCAAGCCGCTTGGTATCAGAGCTTCCTTGCGGAACTCAGGTATGAGGTCGACAACCCCATCCCACTGCATGGTGACAACAAGGGTGCCATTGATTTGGCCTTGAACCCTGTCACTGGGAGGCAATCAAAGCACATTGCCATTAGGCATCATGTCATAAGGGAGTACATCGAAAAGGGGACCATCACCCTTATTAGAACCCCCACTGCGGAAATGGTTGCGGATGGCTTTACCAAGTCGCTTGCGCGTGTCCTGCTGCAGCAACACAATGTTGACATGGGCTTGTGCTAGTCCCAGATTGCTGATCACGGGGAGATGTTGATAAGTGACCTGTGTGCACTTAGCGGCTCAATGGACACACAGATAACGGACTGCTTTAGATTAGATATACAGGACTTGTAGATTAGATTATTATGATCTTTACAATCTTGGACTTCTTGTATTTCTTTATCTATGACATCACTTATGTACATGACATCATGGATCACTCTGGATTGCCCTTGTACTACGTCTATGTACTTTCCTTTGTTCTCTTATCTTTATTGTAATGTCACTATGATATCATAGTCTGGACTCTTCTTGTTCTCTACGCCTTGTTCTCCCTTTTATCCACTCCTTTGTCTGTGTATAGAACAATGCATCTTGTATTTACTGTGACCTGCTGTTACCAGTGTCACCCCCTGTATCAGTATAAGTAGAGTACTTTGTACGCTCTGGCACCACACCAGTTCTCATCTGTTGTGTGCCAGGTATGTCTCCTCTATTGTATAAACACCAGTTCTCATCTGTTGTGTGCCAGACTCAAACTCTGCTTCACTTGCTTGACTATACTCTGTTGCTGCTTCCAGCCACCTTTGATATCTCACCACAGTCCTCTTGTCACTGTGAGTATCATCCCTTCATGTGCGCTGTTCATCAAGTAGGACTACTGGGCAGTACATAGAACAGGAGGTTCCTCAGCAGTGACAACTGGCGCCCCAGTGTCAACTGCCTTGGGCAAGGCTGGTTGGTGAGGCCCCAGACAGACCTTGACCTGGTGTGTGATCCTAGGAACACAGTGACCAGCCAAGTGGAGTGGCTTGGGCACCAGGGCCCATAACCTGATGAACAGTACAGAAGGAGGACATACTCACAGTGACAAAGTAGACTGTGGTGAGATATGTGGGTGGTACTGGAAGCAGCAACAGAGATAGTTCTTGCAAGTGAAGCAGATGGTGTCTGGCACACAACAGATGAGAACTGGTGTTATTACAGAGTAGGAGACATACCTGGCACACAACAGATGAGAACTGGTGTGGTGCCAGAGCATACAGGGTACACTACTTATACTCTTACAGAGGGTGACACTGGTAACAGCAAGTCACAGTAAATAATAGGATGCATTGTTCTGTACACAGACAAAGGAGTGGATGTAAGGAGAACAAGGCGTAGAGAACAAGAAGAGTCCAGACTATGATATCATAGTGACATCACAATAAAGATAAGAGAACAAAGGAAAGTACATAGATGTAGTACAAGGGCAATCCAGAGTGGTCCATGATGTCATGTACATAAGTGATGTCATAGATAAAGAAATACAAGAAGTCCGAGATTGTAAAGATCATAATAATCTAATCTACAAGTCCTGTATATCTAATCTAAAGCAGTCCATTATCTGCATGTCCATTGAGCTGCTAAGTGCACACAGGTCACTTATCAACACTGCTATCATGCATGCATTCTGTGGCAATGGCAACGTCACTTTCCAAGAACCCCTTGTTCGCCTCCATTACTGCTATGGCAAACAAGAGACTTCCACTCAGGGTGGTGTTTGTGGTTAGAGCAGATGTGGCTAGTTCAGCAGCCAGCAGGCGTATGGATGAGATGGCCGTGGCCATGGCATCAGCCAGAGTGTTGGCGGCAGAGGTCATTGAGCCCACTATGCTGTTTATTTTTTCACCTGCCAAAACACACCGCACATTCGAGCTCATCAAGCCACTGCTGACCAGATAGCTGAGATGTGTGAACAGGTGCACAATTGAACCATTCTGCATACAGGAAGACCAAGTCTCTGGTGGCGGAAATGAACATAAAGCCTAGCAGAGCCACAACATTGACCATGTGAATAATTAATTCTTCTGCTGGTGTCATTCTGAGGGTGAGGGTGAACCAAGGGGCAACTGTATGCGTACTACCAAGATGGACTGGTCCGCTATGAGCACAAACAAATGTCACACTCATTCATGTGTTTTGACAAATATATGAATAAATAAATTTGCCTGTCACAACTGAGTATTTATGTTTGGTGGTCCAACTAGATATTTTTATTGCTGGAGCTGACCGATTTCTCCCACTTGTCAGACTGAGGTTGTGAGCGGCCATTTCCAAGGGGCGACTTTGCACTGGATGGGCTCTTACAATACAATAGCTCCCGTACCTATGCACATTCCACAATAAACATTTTCTCTGGCTTCAACAACACATTGCAAGTACTTCAAATTTTGCATAGTGGTAGAGCAAGTATATACAATGAAATGATGTTTTTTTTTTTTTTTTTTTGTTTTTGAATTGAATGGAGGTGCAACAGACCTCCAAGTTTTCCTGTATCTCTGTGCATTTTTATCACATGAAGTCACACTGGTGGCAGCTTCTGGCAAGTGGAAATGTACAGCATTTTGTGCCTTTTTGGCCCCATGCCAGTGGCATTTCAAATGGGAGTTTGAATCTTGTCACCCTCCTGTCACCCTCTGTAGTGATTTATGTGATCTGAGGTTATCTGATGAACTTATGTACATGAGGAGGACAAGTGTGTGAGATAGTGATGGTAAGGTTCAGTTCTGAACCTTGGTCTGAACCCCAATTTTGGGTTCAGGTTCAGCTGTTGACCTGAACTGGACCGATGGTTTGGTCCAGGGTTCAGCAAATTCCTGAAACTAGAAAACCAGTTCTGAACTGGTTCTGAACCAATGAACAATTGAAAATATACAAAAGATTTAGGCACTCAAACCAAAATTAAAAAGTGTTCTATTCATGAATTGACAGCAGCACATTGTTGCACAGCAATGCACACAGCTAACAGGAATGGTGTTCTCACCTTTGAGTAGGTTGAGAGACTATAACATGGAGAGGGTGCACAAGTGAGAAAGAGAGTGAATATCTATTTGCCTCCCTCCCCATAGGAGGGTTTTTATACTCTATGGTCCTACCCTGACCATTTGTGTAAAAGTGATGAGTACAGGTGTCCACAATATTGCGTTTTTACACACACCTGATGTAAACTACCACTTCAAGATAGGCATAGGGCTTCTCTCACTTGGAGGGTGTATTGCGCCCGTTGTAGTACGTATCCCAACTACCATAATAGGCAAACATACTACCGTAATGTCGTAACTGCTATAGATAAGGTTCTTACGTACCTATCACGTTCCAACAGATGGACCTCCAGAGAACACGATATGTTGTAAGTGGTCATGCTTCTGAGACTTTCCATTCTAATGTAAACTTAGGTGCATGGAGCACTCTCTACACATGGTGGCAAAGCACTTTATCCAGGCCATTGCACCACATTTCACCAAGAAGGTTGGCACCTGCATCAACACAGAAGGTGAAGATGACTCCACTTCAGATGATGAAGATGAAGATGTAAACTTGGGTGATTCACTTGGAAAAGCGATTGCCCTAGCCAAGCAGGTAGGTCATCCTGGCCTTATTGATGCATGTTCTGTACTTAGTGCTTTGAGGTCCAGTCCAGTCTGGTTTTTTTTACCTGATTTAGAAGGACTGGGACTGGGACCAGTTATTGGATTCAGAGAATCCCCAAAAGACTGGACTGTAACTGGTAAGACTGGTTAACACTAGGTGGACCGCGGTCCACAGACCAGTCCAAACTGGTTCTCAACCAGACTAGCATTGAACTGGTTGTGACTGCTACCTTGCCACAGTGATATAATGACTTTGAATATATTATATCTACTCTTACAGCTCTTTTCATATGTATGTGGAAATGCACCAAAATTTTATATTGTTTGGTTGTGTTAGTTGTATCATGTGGCCTAGTGGATAACATGCAGGAGCTGGTGTGTATCCATGGAAGATCCTTTTGCAGCGTTGTTTGCAGCCCTTGTATGCGTGATGCCTCCCACTATGTCTTGCTCTCCATCTCCTGACTGGTTGGCCTCAGGTTTGGAGGCATGGAAGTTGTCAGCAAGGGGCAGCAGGAGAGGCGAGGTCAATGTGAGGAAAGCTGATATTCGACTACAAGGTAAATAGACTTGGGGGTTTACCCACCCACTACTGAGATATCTATATATATGCAAAAACTACCTACTTAGCTACGATATATGAGTCCTGCCAGAGTCCCAACATGTCCACTGGAAACCCAAAGTCATCGGTAGTGTGTCTTCAAGACTGGGGAATGGTGGTGGTTGAAGGAAGGGGAAGGTGAGCTGCAGCACAGCTTGTTGTCACTGTGTGAAGCATTGTGAGCTGTCATGCAGGTCTCTGCGGGGCGCTAGATGTCGTACATAGGTCCACAACGGTCGTGGATGCGTCGGCATAGAAGGGCTAGTGCCACACACAAGTGCGGCGAGGTCGGGAGGGGGAAACAGGGTTGGTTGGTTGTGAGAGATCAGAAACAGTTGCACATGCTTCGGCATGGCATGAAACTTTGTATAGTTGGCCGCTGTGGTCGGAAACGAGTTGGGTCCGAGTTACTAAGGCTGCACGCGAGTACAGCACGCTGGGAATGCAAGGGAGTGAGCTACACCAAGCTCAAAAGGCTGAAATCTGTGAGGGAAAGTCTCTGCTATAACCTGAGGTGTAAAGTTGTAATTACATGGGCTATATACTGGGGAATGTAGCCTAAGGAAAGAGGGTGAATTAGATAAACAGGGGAAAGGGAAAGCCGGGCACACACAGAGCACAGGAACACAGTGCTTAGAAAGTGTACAGAAAGTGGGAATGGAGAGACCAGGCATATCAATGCAGCTTGTCATGGAATGGCCATTGCATGTGCACATTGGCGGTACTGTGGACAGCACACAGAAGGGATTCAAGCTTTCAAGTCATGTGTGGAGGCATAAGTAAATGCGTAAATATTGGCATTGGCATAAATTGCTCAACGCAGGAATCGAACCCATGGACAGTCACATGTACTCCTCTAGGCCCCCCCAAAAAAAACAGCAATTCCACAGACATATGAAAACAGCTGTAAAGCTACTATACAAACTAGCCTAGTAGCTACTACATGCCAGTCCAAGTCTCCAATGTGCAACAGGGTTTGGGGACTATGAGGCATCACTTGGTATCATGCAGGCCTCTGTGGAGCATGAGCTGTCGTATATACATCCACAGAGATTGTGGACACATCGGTGTTGAGGGGCTTGGGCTGCACATGAGTGCAGCAAGGTCAGGAGGGTTGGGAACAGGCATGGTAGGTGAGGGAATGAGGGTGGTTGCAAATGATTGTGCATGCCATGATGCTTTGGTGTGGTGTGAAACTTTGTATGCATGGGCCATGGCCACCAGTATTGTAAATGTGTCAGGTTGAAGTTGCTTGGGCCACAAATGAATGTGGCATGCTGGGGAACACAAAGTGTGTAGTGTTCGGCACAGGTATGGATAACCCACATGGGTCATGGTGTTATGTTTTGGCCTGGAAGTGGACACTGACGCTCGGGGATGACACCACGTCAGCAGTATATTGTCATGGACTTGTAGGATCAGTCAGCCGGGTAAGCTCCGGCGCATGTGATTGTGTACGATAACGGATTGGATCATGACTCGATGTGACTCATACTAGGATAGCCATACTAGGGTTTGCTCTACTTACGCTATTGGCTAGTATAGTTTGGAGCAGCACTTGAAAGCCCGCGAGTACCTGTATAAGTAGTCCACGCTGAAGACCAGGATCGCCATCTTGGTCTTCTTCAATACCACCATCTTCTCCATTCTATTGTCTCTAGGGCCCTCCCCCTTGAAGTGAGTCGCCTCCGGTATATCCCCTTAGACCAGGGATCCCCATGAGCTTATCCCAAGTTCCCCTTCGTGGGCAGTGGATACATATCCATCAGGATCAGTATATCATCACGTATTCCTCTATCTCAATGAACACGTGGGAAGACCATACGGCTACATCTACATTGTTGATCATCCCACATGGACCACCATCGTTGCACTTAACGAGCCTCCAGCCGACATCCCTCAAGAAGAGGACCTCCACACCTTCATTGCATTGAACGAGGATCTAGCCCCTCACCCAGCTGAGTATACCAACGCCATCACCAACCGCTTGTTCTATCGACCGTTTAGGATCACTGCATTGAACAAAGCCTAAGTCAGGCAAACGTCTGTGGTAGATGTAACACATGGGTCGGGTATTGCCAGGTACAGGTATGGGTAGCCTCCTTCAACCCGAGGCAAACCTGTACCTGTACTACAGGTTCCCATGGGTAGTGTCTTTTTTTTGTGCTGCCATTCTCACCTTCTCACTCTCGAGTCTTGCCTAAGTTGCCTCCTCCTACACATCGCTGACAGACTTGCCTTTCTATTGGTGTGCTGATGCACTGTTAATGCCCCTAGTGCCATCTAACCCATCCCAGTTGTCTGCCCAGCACCCTCGAATCCCTTGAATCCTTGATCATTGTCTTGCGCCGCCAAGTTGCACATGTCACACCACAGAACCGTCTTTGTCAGTGAGGTCAATTAGGTGCACTGATGCACTGTTAACCCCCCTAGTGCCATCTGACCTGTCCCAGTTGTCCGCCCACCACCCTCGAATCCTTGATCTCCATCTCACACCACCAAGTCACATGTGTCACGCCACAGAACTGTCTTTGTCGGTGAGGTTGATTAGGTGCGCTGACGCACCAGTAACCCCCCTAGTGCCGTCTGACCTGTCCCAGTTGTCCACCCACCACCCTTGAATCCTTGATCTCCATCTCGCACTGCCAAGTTGGATGTGTCACACCACAGAACCATCTTTGTTGGTGAGGTTGATTAGGTATAATTTCTGCTTGTGGCTCTCATTTGCCCATTTCTGATCATGTCTTAGTCTCAGAACAGGTATAGTGCTGTTGGCACTGGTGTCTTGGTTGGACTACAGTACTTGTCAACTAGCTATCTGCACATCTCATCTCAGTTCTCATTAGTTCCATCAATGGCCTTTTCGTTATGATCCAATTCTCTGATTCTCCCTTTGTCAGGCCTTCAATCCTTTCTCCTTTGCTCGTCACAAAGTTGGGTGCTCTTTTCAGACTCTTCTCTCCTCTTCTTGGTAGTGCGACTCAAACCACTTGGTAGGATGCCGCACATGTATTTAACCGACCTTTTCCCTTTGCCAAATTATAGAACTTTTCTCTGTCCTCTATCTACTCTCTGACTGTCCATCAATGCTAGTTTTTTCAACCATGTCACAAACTGCCATACCCACACCAACCGGTATCATCATTGGGCCGCGCAAGCATCGTCCTACTGAATGTGTCACGGAAAATGGCAACCCTTTGGCCAAGAAGAAAGCAAAGACGACACCTGCAACCAGCATCAATGCAAGGGCTGTCCCTGTCACCCCCCAAACTTCCGTTGAAGATATTCCCAACCCCACTCGTCACCCTCAACACCTGCCACCTCGCCCTTGCCAAAGTTCTGCAGCTGCTGACACTGACAGCAGTGACAAAGAGGCCAATACTACAGGCACCTGTATGCGGTCTATGGACGACGCTATCAAAGTTAACAGCAGCAGCAGCAACAACAAAGACTCTGACTCAGAGGAACCTGAAGTAGAGGACGACATATCTGAGTTGAGTAAGTTGGGTGTTTGCTTGTTCTCCCTCATGTGATATGCTTAACTTCACTAGATTGCCTTTTTAAAAGCTGGGACGCGTGAGTTTATGCTTTCTTCAAACCTACTTCTACTGTAGAGTATGTCAAGAACTGTAAGGCGCATGTCTTCGAGTGCGCCACTAGCCTGTGCCACTGCCAGACACCATTTGTATGCCGCTTCCTCTACACTGGTGATACTAGTTTCGCCAGCAATCTCCTTTGACATGCAAGACTTTGCTGGGGTGATGATGCAATTGCTGCTGCATATGAAGCACGTGATGTTAAGTCCATACGCAAGGCCCTCGGAAATCACAAGGGCCTGAATGGTTCTATCACGGCGGCATGCAAACAAATTGGAACAGGAAAGGTGACCTACAGCCACTGCCGGCACACTAAGCTCGAAATCTGGTATGTTCCAAATAGTTATTTGATCATAATAAAGCCTAATGTTCAAACAGGGCAGAGTTTGTACACTGGGTCACTGAGAACAAGCGACCTTTCCAGATAGTTAATGACCACATGTTCCGTTCTCTGATGAAGACAGGAAGACCCAAATACTATATTCCTTCAGTGGACACACTCCCACACAATGTCAAGAAGGTCTTCTTACATGTTTGTGGATGCATTGCTGATATGTCACAGGTATGTTGGCGACAATTTGACAAATACTATACTGACCAGAAGCCAGAAATTTGAGGGCAATCTCAGTTTTGCTACCGACGCCTGGACATTGCCTAATCACAAGGCGTATGTAGCTATTACAGTCCACTTTGAAAAAAGCGGCACCCCAACTGCCCTCCTACTCGACCTTGTTGAGGTGCTGAAGTCCCATACCAGTGAGAACCTTGGGGAAGCATTTGCTGAGGTTCTCAACACATTTGGGATCAAAGATAAGGTGAGCTGTAAAGCGATTCTGAAGTATGTACCCGGACTTATGTTGTTGTAGATTGTCAGTGTCACAACTAATAATGCGTCCAATAATGACACAACGATCCAGTACCTTAGAACCATCATTGACAAGTTTCCAGGTGCCGCCAATCAGACTTGCTGCTTTGTGCACACAATCAACCTCACAGCAAAGTCAATCCTCAAACAATTCAACATACCAAAGCCAAAGCCTGGCACTGTTCTTGATGATGCTGCTAAAGCGCTTGCTGAGTTAGGCAAGGCACTTGAGGCTGAGGAGCAGGCAGAGCAGGAGGTGTGGGAGACCAATAACGAGGAGGAGGATACGGAGGACCAACCCCTTGATGTCTGGGTGGACCTTTGTGAGGGGCTAACAGAGGAAGAGGCCAGTGAGCTCGACAAGAGCACACAGC
This sequence comes from Lactarius hatsudake, assembly GCA_024734325.1. Classification (NCBI taxonomy): domain Eukaryota; kingdom Fungi; phylum Basidiomycota; class Agaricomycetes; order Russulales; family Russulaceae; genus Lactarius; species Lactarius hatsudake. The sequence goes on along the minus strand of JANSJP010000218.1, from coordinate 3,947 downwards.
CTGTTCGGTCAATGTTGATAAAGGTATGTTAATCACTTGACTCAACACATACTACTGATGCTAATCTAGTACATAGCTGCGTAGGCTTGCTTTTGCTCTTAAAAACTCCACAACAAAACTCCTCCCCAAATGGTTTGCGACGCTTTCAGCCCATCGCCTCCCCTCATGCAAGATGCCATGCGATGTTTCAACTTGCTGGAACTCAACCTACGATATGCTCGAATTTGCTCTCAAGTATTGCTCAGCAATTGATGGCATGACTGCCTCCTGTGATTTCAAACTTCGCAAATATGAGCTACTGCCAATGGAATGGGATATTGTGAGAGAACTCTGTGAAGTGTTGAAGGTGAGTAGTTATTTTCTTTGTTTCCTTCTACTTCTGACTCCATTTGGCCAGATTTTCAAGGATGTGACAATGTATTTTTCTTGAGGAACGCCAAACCTCACTGTAGTGATCCCAGCTATGGACCACATTGACAAGGTTCTTGCTACGGCCTCTGGCAGCCCTCATCAATTTGGGGCATCCATACATGCTGCCCTCGCCATTGGCAAGAACACAATGAACCATTACTATAACAAAACAGACCATTCCGAGGTCTATCGGATTGCTATGGGTAAGTTGCTTCCTGAATCCCGATTATCTCAAGGTGCTTAAATGAATACCCTTAGGCTCCACCCTCACCACAAGCTAGAATACTTCAAGAGACATAAGTGGGAGGATGCCTGGATTCAAGCCGTGCACAATATCGTTCAAGACGAATTCACCTGGTCCTATGAGCTTGATGATGATAACATGGAGCATGACAGCAATGAAGTTGTAAGTGGATACTAAACATTCCCTTTGTCTTTGGGCTAACTGTTCCTCAGTGTGCTCACAGACTTATTCAAATACCAACATTTTCGACGATTTGCCTGACCTTGTACTCGCTTCCTCCAGTCACCACAACAAGCTTGACCGGTACCTTTCAACTGGGATTGAAGATGTGAAGGACACCCTCACATGGTGGTATGAGAGGCGTAAAAGCTTCCCAGCCTCTTACATATGGTGTGTGATTATCTATCAATCCCTGGTATGTATTCTTTGCTTTCTCTACTCTTTCTTATGCTTATGTTCAACCTTGGATTAGCTACGACAGTCGATGTCAAGCAGGTCTTCAGCCAAGGCCAGCTTGTCCTGCCCCATATCTGCAACCGACTCTCGTTCCTGTCAACATGTGCACTGCTCTGTGTTGGGACATGGAGCACTCTCAACATGATCAGTGATCGTGACATCAAAGCATCCCTTGTGTTACGATTTGCCTTACTATTCTCTTTCGTGCTTTCTAACTACTGTACTTTTACGACACGTTCCCATGACTTGCGCTTCTCAACTTCCATTCTGCACCCTGTGCCTCGGCGATAGGATGGCCAGTTTTACGCTCCATTTCGCCTGCTGACCATTCCTGAGGCACGCGTCATTCCGCGGGATTCCCTTGTACCACATATGACTATCCCCTTTGTTCCCCTTCTCGCACGATCGCATCAGACTCGCGCCATATGTTTGTACCATGCAAACATCCTGTATTGGTATATAAGTCACGCCTTACCTAGCTTGTACGGTAGACTTGACTTCTTGTGTAATACCACATTGTCTTTGCCTCACGAACGACCCTCGACTCGCCGTTGCGCTTGAGTCTACGCTTCTGCTCGCCGTTGCGCTTGAGTCTACGCTTCTGCTCACCGTTGCGCTTGAGCTCTGCCTTTCTACTATTATCCTCGGTTCCAGGGAAACCGAGCGATACTTGTGCATCACCAAACTGAGTCTTAACCGACTCACGCCCTTCCAATCCCGTTGACTTAGCGTGGTACACATTGTACCTAACGCCCCTGTGGTGGCGTTACACCTTGGAGATGAGGACACTGATGTAGACTGGGATGTCATCTGCGAGTAGATAACTTACTGAGTGGCCACCAGCTGAGCCATCCAGAAGTGTTGCCTGTGTCATCGCGTGGACTCGTCAGCCAACTTGAAGTGTCTTGCAATGCTGTCTTCTAGTACAGTAGCAGTATTACTTAGTTATATACAAGTTGATTCAATATAACTCATAGTAAAGAATTGGTGCATTTGGCAATACCTGTAGCACCCATACCCATAGTACAAAACCCATCGACCCCCGAGACCCCCGACCCATACCCATGAGAACCTGTACCCATCCTCATGGGTACAGGTTTTGCCAGGTACGGGTATGGGTAGCCCTCATCAACCCAAGGGTTACCCCGGCCAATCACTAAAAGTGTGAGCTTCAGTGGGCTCAAAACTCCAAAATCTGAATGGGGAACATCTGTAAATGCAGTAGGTGTTTGGAGCTGTTTGGAGCTGTTCAAGGACACTCCAAACAGCTCTGAACAGCTCTGAACAGCTAGTTGCATCTACAGATGAAGTTGATACTATTACTTGACAGTAGGCAAATGTGGTGGTTACATGGTGTTACGAACTATCCTAGCTTTCTCCTTTGCGTCTTCCAACTCTTTCACTTTTACGATACGTTCCCATGACTCGCGCTTCTCGGCTTCCATTCCGCACCTTGCGCCTCGGCGATAGGATGGCCAGTTTTATGCTTTGTTTCGCCCGCTGACCATTTCTCAGTCACGCGTCGCCCCGCGGAATCCCCTTGTACCATATATGACTATTCCCTTTGTTCCGGTTCCTGTACGATTATACCAGACTCGCGCCATATGTTTGTGTAGCACAAACATCCTGTAACAGTATATAAGTCGCGCCCTACCTAGCATGTACGGTAGACTTGACTTCTTGTGTAATACCACGTTGTCTTTGCCTCACGAACGACCTTTGACTCGCCTTTGCGCTTGAGTCCACACTTTCGCTCGCCGTTGCGCTTGAGCCTTGCCTTTCTACTATTATCCTCGGTTCCAGGGAAACCGAGCGATACTTGTGCATCATCGAACTGAGCCTTAGCCGGCTCGCGCTTTTCCGATCCCGTTGACTTAACGCGGTACACGTCGTACCTAACGCCCCCGTGGTGGCGTTACATTAAGTCAAGTCTCTCACAGTGGCGAACCTTCACAGTCGCTCCAGATCCCAGTTTCAGGCAGAATATATCGACAGATACAGTGACGACGAGCTCTCCGATAAAGTCAAAGGAGCCGTCGTTTGGAAGGAACACGAAGGAGTGGAGGGATACTTCCTCTTCCATCCTAACACCCAGAAATACCGACAGGTTCACTATCTCGAAGAACTACGACAGTGGGCATACATCGACTACTCCGCAAAGCAAGGCCAGTGGTACACTATCAGCATAGTACCCCAGGCACTCGGAGTCGGACCCCTCGCAACTCATACTGCTTCCGGTATTGCCATCGACGACGATTCTCCATCACCCAGCGTCTCCGTACCCACGACGAATCTACCCACCATCGACCCGACGACTCACTTCCAAACTCACGTCATGTCACAGACCCAGCATGCCTCGGCTAGCACAACCCTCACTAGTGGAGCAGGGGGATCCTCCGGAGCGTCGGGCTCAGGAGGAGGAGCACCGAACCCGCCCAGTGGCGGCGCGCCGATACCACCATCTGGCGGTGGCGGTGGCGGTGGCGGTGGCGGTGGCGGTGGCGGTGGCGGTGGCGGTGGCGCCGCGCCAGGAGTAGCCGCACCTGTAGCGCCGGCCCCTGGAGGGAACGGACGACTGGGAGGAAACCCTCCCCCCGAGTTCACCGGAGTCAGAGACGAAAGCAAGGCCTTTTTACGGGCATTCCGGCTTTACAAAGAGATGAATCCCACCGTCGACCAACTCGCAATCCCCGCGTCACGAGCCATGACGTTCCTGTCGTACATTCGAGGCCCATTAGTAAACGACTGGGTCGATGAACAAGCGCAATGGCTGGAAGATCAGATTGCGGCAGGAGTTCTCCGACAAAACGAGGTCTTGTGGACCACCGTCAGAGAT